>JAQFZG010000494.1:0-32037 GCA_034695465.1 Entomobrya nicoleti
TGACGTTTCAAGCCTTTTTTAAGCCATCGAAAATTTGGAAAGTAATCTGTAATTTGTAATCAAAATCTAACTCATGGAAAGTAATCTGTAATCAAAATATTAAGATTCATTTTGGGTAATCTGTAATCTGTAATCAAGTTTAGGTTGGGAAAAAATTTGTAATCAGTAATTGTAATCTTTTTCACAAAGGCAAGTAATCTCCCCAACCCTGGCTAACCCTATTACAAGTATCTATTTTGTGACGATGATGATGCCCTACACTTACACCCGAAGTCACTACACCGTGAAATGAAATGCACACATTCGGAACATCATGCATCATAAGTACGTATCGATCAGACTATTCTTCATTACTATTCATTTCATGTTCAATTTTCCCATATAGCACACCATTCATGACTCAAATTTTTAATGAGGAAACAACATCGGAAGTTCAAGGATCATGTATTATGTATTTTAACTATTATTAATGTGGGCAATTTCAATGCTTGAGTCAGCCATTCGATAAAAAATGTCCTTTAATAGGTTAGGGCATATTTGGTCTCTCTTGTCACTGATTTTCTTACTACGCTGCTCTGCTACCAAGAACATACTATCAGATAACACGACGCTGTGATTTGTTTCATGAGATCGAAATTTACTTATAAGTTTAAATAGCTTACGAGTAGGGCGACGATGCTTTTGATTTTGATATTGATAATACATCGTATATTTTCAAACCAAACCTCGCTTTCAATCAGTAAGAGTAATTTGTAATCCAACTCCGAAACACTGCGAACGAACCCCATATTTGACCTCAACCTTTTGATGTTTTAGCTAATCTGATATCACTCGTTGTTTACATTACCTTTGTAGAATCTATACAAGATCAACAGGAATAACAATCAATGATTATTAATTCAGTCGGACATACCGTCCAGCTAGGTCAAGCCAATAATAAATATATACATTTTCTCTCTGTAATAATATTTATTGATGCTTGCAGTACTGCAACTTGCTTATTTGCATCCTCCTGTGAAATGTTACAGAATCTTGTTAGTTATTAATTTCATTTCAATTTGCTAAAACTTTCCTGGTTGCTTCCACCCTTCTCATGTCAAGGGTATGGTATGACCATGCATTGATGCAAGATAATATTAAACTATTTTGGATGTTAGAAATGAATTTAACAGACACAGGATCAGGACTAGGACAGGTGGATCCTTCGTATAAATTACTACGACCCAATTCGAAAACGGTCATTTGTTGTCTGTGTTTCTACAGGGTAAGATCAGGGAAACAACAAGTTCAGTTCATCTTAGAACGCCATTGTTAGCAACTCAAGAAATTAGTGGTGTTGCAGGAACGTTTTGAAAATAGCTATTATATACTGAAAGTTTTCAAGTCAAATTAAAAAAAATGAAGAGTTTAAAAGCAAGCATTGTGTTCGTTGCGTACGCTAGTGCATTCCTGTTGACAACTTTCATCTTCAGAACAGCAGAATGCAAAACTGTAAGTTCCAGAGTGCCCCAAGCCAGTTCATCGAATCCGTCAAGCAATGTGTTCTACTCGGTCGCCAGGAGTTTGGCAACAGAAGCCATGTCAAATTTTAAAGAAAATTCGAGAAGGAATCCAAGACTTGGTTTTAACATAACCATGCTTCTTCCACCGTCATTTGCCAACGCCACAAATACCAACACCTCTAATTTGATAGGAACCATTTTTGACACAACAACAAGACTTGGGGTTATTGGAGTACGTAAAATATTATTTTGCGTTTTAACACACTCGCGTTGCAGTTTTCAAATTTATTTTAATTCAAAACAGTAAAATAACTGTAATAAATTTTAATTTCTTTTAGTTGAAAGGAGGTATTCTGGGTCTGAAAGCTGCCATCATTCAGTCCGTCGTTCTCATCTTGTTTATCGTCTTTTTACTCACCGGAATCGCATATTTTGCTTGCAACATTGGAATAATTAGCTGCACCAATGTAGGCAGCAGTTTATCCAATCTGGGCGGTGGACTAGGAGGTGCATCTCTAGGTCAAATCACAGGTGGAGCTAATCCCTTTGCAAGGTATGCTTACAAAATATTACTTACTTTACTCATTGTGAAACATTTGCCAACGTACATTTTTATAATTAATCTTCATTTTTATATAAAAATTCTTACAGAGCTGGATACGATTATCATCAAAATCTTCATAGATCCACAGCATCCGTCTACAACGCATTAGACGATGGCCAGAAAAAATATACATGATTCCATATATGAATCAATATTTAATTAAGTATACACCAAAAAGGAACATTGTAAATGCATTTGTAATGCATTTTATCTTGTAATTATATCATAATTTACTATTTAAAGCTATTATGTTGAGTGCATAATAATATTTATGAATTTATAATAGAAATGGGGTAACATGATACATTTTTTTTCTCTTCTTCATTCATTATTCTCAGGTTTTACCTGCTTAGTACTTGCCATACTTATGTTTGTCATTATATTATTTTAACTTTAAAGAATTTTTTATTTTAATAAAATCATCTTGTTTTGAACATGGCTCATTGCTGTCCTTCGCATTTTTGAAGAGACTTTACTATCAAATCCCGAATGGCATACTTTTCAGTCAGGCTTAAAATACACAGACCATTCTATTTGTATAGTGGACTAGTACTTTAATCCATTATTGTGATGTTTTTATTTTTTTATTCATGTGAATTCATGAACACTACACATTGACATCTCAAATTATCGTACATCCACATCATCCCTCGTTGTCGTTGCGTAATCAGCTCACACACAAACAAACTTACTAAATTTATATCATGGACAGAGAAAAAAGGGAGTAGGCTGTTTAAAAACAAACTGTTTTTTTTACAACATGTGAACTCTATGAATTTATTTTTTACAGTCACATTCGTTTCATAAGTTTATGACATCCCATCATCCAGCGCTACGTCAGTCATCAGTTTTTTAACAAGTATAATCCAAAAATAATGTACCAAACGCAGCGTTGCGTTCATACTTTTTTATGTACTTTGTTGACATCTACAGCGTCAAATAATTATTAATGAACAAATAAAAATGGCAAAAATCCCTGAGTCAAGCCATTATTTTCATGATTATACAAACTAACTAGATAAACGTTAGCAAGCAAGTGAATGGCAAATTTTTCATGTGTAGTGAATTGATAGTTTGTTGAGTGAGTGGTGCTGCTGGTGGTGGTGATGATGATGATGATGTGATGACGAAAATGTACACAAATGCATGACGAAGACGGTGACTATGACATGACCATGTTATATGATATCATTTCTTCAAAATGAACAAAAACATCAGCAAAATCTTCCCTTCTCTCACAAAACTATGATCTGATCTCTGATGTTGGTGGCTTTTAGCTGGTAGTATGGTAGATCAACTTGAATCTGTATCCATTCTTTTATGTAAAAAAATTTATACTCAGAAAGATACACACTCACCAAATAGTTTTCAGCAAAAATGTGTGCATCTCTCTTCACTGACTGAATGAATGCACATAATATTACCAAAATCAGAGTACAAGAGAACATTATATGAGCACACACTTAATTCTTAAGGTTAATTTACTCCACAAAAATAATACAAGGCAAAAATACATCCAAAAAAACTTTGTATCTTTATACCAAAAATATATATACACGCTGCATTTATGGTGTTGTGTGCGTGCATGATTTTGTAGATTTATGTTATGTACGGCAGTAGTACAAACTTCTGCAAACATACTTATATGTGAAGAAGGGAAATAAAATTTATAAAAACACAACCAGCAGGTTTCAAGTTTGCTGGTAAACATCAATATTATTGTTATTCCTTTGAAAAAAATGTAGTTTTGACTGTTGAATATGGTTAACAATTTTTTTTTGTGTTTGGTATACTGAAAATACGACTGCACTGGTACACATTAAACCAATTATATTAAATGTATCTTCCTCTCTGCACATTGCACTGCACTCTCATACTTGCATTTGAGTGACTGACTGACTGATAGCGAAAAATGTAAAGTAAATGTGTAAATTTACCTAATTGTGAATTCACAGAGAGAGACAACAGATGAAACAACCATCATTCCAAGCTACTGAATCATTTTAAAAATTTCAATGGCCCCATTACATTTAAAGATACATGAGTTGCCTTTACAAAAAAAAAACTTAACTCACTTTTTGGTATTATAATGTAGTATTATTTATGATTATGATTATTATATTATAATATTTAGTATATATGAACGTAGTAAAAAAGTTAAGTTCATCATCATCGCATTATATTACACAGCCAACTTTTTTAAAAACGTCATATGTAAAAAAAGTAATTTATAAAATATATCATATTTGTAAGTGTGTATGTGTGATTTGATGTGTGCTCCGTTTTACATTGAAATAATTTCGTGTGTATTAGTGCTCCTTCTGGTGTAAAAGGTTACAAATGTAAAAAAAATAACAGACAGCAGCATTAAAACAGACGATAATAAAGATCTGCTAGGAAAAAGTAAGGAGTATATTATAATGAAGTGCGTATTATACAATAATATTCAATTATTTTTCTCGTTGTTCGTTACGTGAACAATTATATTTGATAGCATTAATGTTTTTAAAGCTTATGGTAAGCTATTCTACTTTACTGTACACGAACAATTTTCTAGGGTAGATTTACACATTAAGATTACTCGGTTGAATAGAGAACAGAACAGAACATAACAGAGCAACACCCATCATCATCATATCATCATCAAAGTTAAATGAAAATATGTAATTCGTGTTACTTAAAAAATGAGTGAGTGTGAAGTAAGCTTTTAAGTGTGTGAGTGAAATAACAGGGCATTAAAAATGAGAAAAATCTGTGTAAAGTACAAAAGAAATTGGATTATAATGCCTTAAATGTTTAATGAGAGGAAAAAAAAGAAACGCTAATAATTAAATATTCCTTTTAAGAAAAAACTCTCTGACTGATTGTAGAATAGTCGGAGACGAAGATTTTTAAAAAAGTGCTTCCAAATGACGTAAATTAGTATGCTGTCATTTTTGTCATTGTTCTGTTGTTAGTACTGTGAGTACGGAGAAATCGGACAGAAAAATTAACTTAATTAATGAGAAATTCAGTGAAAGGCAAAACGGAAACAAGGTGATAGAGAATATTTTGGGTTTTAAAATGGTCAAGCGTTGAACTTCCAGTCAGTACAAACAAAAAACTCCATTAATCACAAAATCGCATGTTTTTTTGGAATGATATACTTTATACTTTCACCATAACTGTATAACTTTTGTATTTGATAACATAACAGAAAGAGAAGGGATTTATCTTATCGTCCGCCACTCTTATCCGTCGTATCTTCTTATCGTCGGTTTAAGTAGAAAAATAATTATTTCGTAGCGTCATCGATCGTCATTGCCGTGTTTTATATTATTTCATTATTTGTGTGTGCGTGAGTAACAAAATTGTGTTACAAACGCAGGATATTTTTTTGTTGGATTCAGCTGGATTGGTTGATTGCCAAATAATAAATTTAAAGATTTTATACAGATTTAACATATTTACAGATTAATCATGCTTAGCGGAGAAATGTAGTTAAGAAGTACAGTTTAGAGTAAGGAATTCTTCACCTTGTCAATTGTCAGTATATTTTGCAACATTTGGTACTAAACTAATCTCTTTTAACGTCTTTCACTTTTTGGTAGTTTTTAAAAGTTTAAAATAGTGTGATAAGTCTGACTGGTACAAAAAAAATAAACGTTGAAAATGTGTTCATTGTCCTGTGAATTTAAATGATAAACAATACGCAAACCAATCTAACAAAATAGTTCACGCGCAATTTAGTTGGTTATTCGGGGGATCATTTTAAAAACTTTAAACCGAACAGACTATTGACTTTGATGTTTAGACTTTTACAATACACGTCCACATGAGAAGGGCAATGATATGACTTATTTAATCGTTTTGTAAAGAGGAACTCACCAGCTCAAGAACTTATCAATGTCATGACCAAAATTTAGGGGATAACACCTTAGTTTCTGACAAATTTACAACAACCCAGCGTGGATTTAAATGGATACTGGAGAAATTTAACTAGTCGTTATTATAAAATTTATATATAAGAATGGATGAGAAAGCGAAATCTCCGGAAGTAGCGCCTATTGCTATTCCTGTCGCTGAAGAAGTGAATGGTGGTGCGGAAGGGCCACCTGTGGAAGATGATGATGATAAGACCCCTACCGAAGAAAGAACTGAAGAACTTGGATCTCCAAATGGTGCTGCAGCATTGGTTATTGATGCTGCTACGACTACAGATAACAATACTGTGACTATTCAAGTAAGGTCATCGGGATCTACTGGGAATGATTTAATGGACAGTGGTGCCGGGGCTAAAGGTGCTTCAAAAATTTCTGGCACATCGGCTGCAGTAACTAGGATAGAAATCAACGGTTCAAATATCAGGGAAACAATGGAGGCGGATAGAGAAAATGACGTTACACGCTCACAGTCCAGACTAGGCGCTGAGGAGGATGAGGACGATGATGACGGAAGTGGAAGTGATATTAGCAGCGTGATTAATGCTCCTTCGGTCATATCCCAAACTCCCGATAGGTATGGGTTCTGTGGAGGAGAGCAGTATACTCATGAAAGGTATGCAAGCATTAAAGTTATCTTATCTTAATTATAATTTTTAACAGTTTCTAATAATTAGAGATATTTTGAATGGTTGTTTTGCAGTGAACCCAATATTCCACCTGAGGTTATCAGGAAGCGGGAAATGAAATGGCTGAATATGCTAAGCCATTGGGATACCTTCATGAAGAATAATTTCAAAACTGTGAGAAATCGGTGCAGGAAAGGAATCCCCAGATCTGTTCGTGGTCGAGCGTGGTATTATCTTTGTGGTGCTGTTTATCTACATAAGAAGAATCCTGATCATTTCAAGAATCTACTTGACCAAGAAGGAAAACCAGAATGTATTGAAGATATCAGAAAAGATCTCCATCGCCAATTTCCGTGGCATGAAATATTTATGGAGGAGGGACATGGACAAAAGGACTTGTTTCGTGTTCTGAAAGCGTACTCAATCCTTAATGAGAAAGATGGATATTGTCAAGCTCAAGCTCCTATCGCTGCAACACTCCTTATGCACATGCCAGCAGGTAAAGCGGAGTTATATATCTTCATCCACCCAAAAATGCAATATTTCCTCATAGTTTAACTTTGAATTAATTTTTATTTGCTATATGATAATTGCAGAGGAAGCATTTTGGTGTCTGGTGGCTATTTGCGACAAGTATTTAAAGGGCTACTACAGCCCAGGAATGGAGCAATTGCAGCTGGACGGTGACATTCTGTTTGGGTTATTAAAGCGAGTCAGCCCACCAGTTTACAAACACCTTGTATGAAATTAACAAGTTTTAATATAGTGGTCATTTGATTTCTGGAGATTTTGAGCATAAATGGTTTATTTATAATTATTGAAATGAATTACAGAAAAAGCAGAAGATTGAACCAGTTCTTTATATGACGGAGTGGTTCCTATGTTCGTATACCCGAACTCTTCCCTGGTCTTCGGTACTTCGTGTATGGGACATGTTTTTATGTGAGGGCGTGAAAATTTTGTTTAGAGTGGGACTTGTTTTACTGAAGTACACTCTTGGAAGAACCGAGGTTCTGAAGCAGTGTCCAAACATGTATGATACGCTTCCAGTATTAAAGAATCTTCCCAATTATGTGACACATGAAAACTTTATGGTGGTGCAAATGAAAAGGTATATTTCCGATTGTTCAGAGGCGCATATTATCATTAAAAAGGAAGCACTTAAAAAATTGAAGTCACATAATATATTTGTTAATCTGTAGATTGGATGTGTCGGATGACCAAATGAGACGAGAGCACTACAAACAAATCATGAAAAGGAAAAAGGCTGAAAAGAAGAAGGTGAAATTAGAAGCGGCGCAGAAAAAGAAACAGCAACTCCAACAGCCAAAGGAATCCAACTCGCTTTCAAATTCTCGTCAAAATGTGAATATTAGTCAGGAGACAGCGTTATAAACAACTCTTAAATCCAAAATGAACTCTTGACGGCCCTTGTATTAAATTAATCTGAATTCAATCAATGCTTGAGCTAAATATCATTCAATAGGTAATAACTTTTATACCTTTCGGTCGTGTCGTGTCATATCCCGATATTCAGAAATCTTTTATAGCAATAACCGGTAACTCTAACTTTTGTAGAGATTTTAAGTGATGTATCGCCACTTCGCCACTACAGCCACAACTAGTTATTTACTTTACCGGTGTACGCAGCACACCGCAAGTTTGTGGAATCTACTGATTAAATTATTTACCAAGAAAATTGCATCAAATGTGCATTTGTGCAACGTATACCATTATTTGCCAAAACTGGCACATTCCCTCTTCTAACCATTTAACGTAATTTACTTTCATTACAGTACGTTATTTACTTTTGTTATATTTAAAAATGAAACATAATCAATCATTCTCTACTTTTATTTTCCTTGTAATCATATAGCACGATAATAAATATATTTATATTTAATATATATATCATATTATAATAATGTTTAGATTGTTACTGTCATGTGTATATTTTATAGATGACTTTCATAATTACAGATTTACAATGCACCATGTACGAGAATGTACCGTTTAACTGTTTTTGTATGAAATTCGTTCTTTACTTCGCTTTTACTCACCAAAATGTTTCACTTTTTTTGTCTAAGTAGACGGGAATAAACGTTTTGTAAAAATAGATTTAATTTTTCACGTCCGTTTTTATTTTTTTGAATTGACATTTCACATATAAAATACAATTTTGGGATCATAATTCATAATAAGTACATTTGCATAATTCATGATTTAAACAAAAAGGATTTCATTTTATAAAATAACATTTCATCACTTAAAAATAAAACTACTGGCTTTCAAAAACTCACGACTGAGAATTGCGAGATCTATACTAAAATAAATGAGCCTTAAAATGGAATTATAAATACTTTGCAAAATATCAAACAGTTAGTTCAAACTTAATTAAACCAGACTATTTTCTAATAGTTTTTCGTCGAGTTATCGACACCCAACACGTTTCTTGTTTTGTCATATATGCGCTTACTCTACTTAATACTCTGTTATTTTCAACAAAAATTTATGCATTTCTAAATTAGATTCGGAAGAATTTGAATCTATCTTTTTAACTATGCATAACATATAATAAATTTCTATATAATGCTTGTCAATTGACTATTGTCAGCAACCAGTCTCTCTAGCTGTTTAAGCATGACAAGAAAAGGCGTTCTTTGGAATCATGTAGGAAACGAGCGTGCTAAATAGCGAGCTAAATATTACGTCTCGTTTCTGCATTGTGCTATAAAGCAGAACGTATTCTGTCACGTGTCTTATTTAATAAATTGTATCTAATTATCTATATATTTAATCAGTAATCATCTTCCTTGCATTTTCAATTTTACTAGTCTTGACGGATTTCTTTTATTTCAATCATCGTTCAAGAGACTATACGACCGTTTAAATCGGTTCACCAAAATTTTATTGCAGTTAATTTTCTTTATTTTTTAGCACGAACGGATCTACCCTGAAGGTAAGCGTTTCTTGAATTCAAACAAGTAGACTTGTTTGGTAATGAATAATCGATTGTTCAAATTGCAATGCATGCAAGTGCACTTTAAGCCAAAAATCCATATTCTAATTTCCGAAGCGGTCCAATAATTACTACGGGAAATATTCGTCGCAGTACTCTCGAGGCGAATAAAATGCGAAATACATGCTGAAGCAAACTCAATAAAAAAAATTCATTCCATTATGCACCATTTCAATTTAATCAAGCTCATCCACCGGCCGGATTAGTTAAACCAGCTCCTGTACTCGTGTGGCAGAGATCCTAGTGAACAAAAATATGAAAATGTAATAACACGAGTTAAGACTTTTTTCTTCAAGATTTGATTTTGATCTGAACTTACCTCGACGTGGGTAAAATGTGTGTCGGGATGAGTACTTAATCAAGTTTGTCACTGATGACGTATATATGTCAGCAAATCGAAACAATCTTTTGGAGAAAAATGTAGGGTTTAGGTGCGTCCTGAACAAGCTTCCAAATTGCTCGTTGAAAATAATTTTTGTCGTTTTCCTGGAAGAAAAATACACATGTCAATGTGATTCGCTTCAAGCTAGAAAATGCTAAAAACTCAGAATTGGTTACTCACCGAATGCGATTTCTTTCTTGCCACCATTCCCTGATAATTGCCTGGGCTTCCGGATCGTCAATATCTTGATACGTTTCGAGTAGAGATGTCAAAAACTGCAACCAGTTCATTGCTGATTTGAAATCTGGAGAATTCAAGGTTTCAATCTCATGCTGCAGTGGGAACAAGTTAAAACATTAATTTAGTTTTTGCTAGGCACACATTATATTAGCATCAATATACTAATTGTTTTTCAGTGTATAGATGTTTATACCTCTAACTCTTTTATTATCGCCCCAGTTCGCCAACCATGATGCAATGTGACATCTGCTAAATCAGTGAAGGCGTGATCTCCAAAGTACACCACTTTATCTCCTTTCCATCCTGTGAGTGTTTGAAACTGCTTCAAGGTACCTCCGTAATAAACTCGACCTGGTTCCATTTTGGTGACTTTCTCCCAAGTACGAGTATCTAAATCTGGATCATACACACGAAACGGTATGCTATCACTGGAGAAAAAGTGTGGTTTCCGCGCAGAAACTACCACAACATCAAAAAGTGTCTGCCAGTCTTTTCCTATTGTATAGCTTAAGCCATTATTCCTAGAATTCATATAAATTCCGTTGATTAATATTTAAAAATTTCATGGTGAAATTTTGCTGCTCTCTCTTTCATGCTTACACAAAGTGGAAAGGGCTGTTAGTTATCAAGAAAACGCCTTTCCCATCTTCCCTCAATTTCTCAAGGTATTGTCTAACAAGAGGATCATATTCCAAATACTGCTCCGGATTTTTTCCAACTATTTGATGCATCACAGGATGAATACTTTGAACTGATTCCTAAATATTGGAAATTTCATACACATAATTTTAAAGGTTGCATTATTTGATTGATTTGTTAGATACTCTAAAATGATAAGTTGTCAAACCTTAACATCACGAAACAAACTCTCGGGGTGATAGTCAATAGAGTTTTGATGCAAATATTGCGTAACGTTGCATAATAAATTCATTTCTGGGAGGCTAAACAAGTCGGCCAGTTGCGCCATATTGATGAATCTGGCGTTAAACACAAAGTCCAATTATATTTCATGCTGTCATTTATGTGAATGTAGTTGAACAAGCCGGCTAAGTTAATTTTTTAGGCTTTTAACCTTAAATTCACTTACTCAGAATTTCCACCACCCATGTACTGATTTGGTGGCTCAATATAAGCCACATCGATTTTGCGACTGCCATATAATTGCAAGACTTCTTCATCACGAACTGGTGTCAAACCTCTATACACAGAACCCAGTTGAACTTGCATAAAGCAGTCAACTTTCAGTAGCAAACCTTTCTTAATGTCATAATGAAGACCACGCACCGCAAAATGAGGGTCGTACTCCAGACTTTTGATAGCCTCTGGATACTGAAATAAAATACATCCAACATCATTCATTTGTGTATCCATAAATGACACAGTTTCAATATAAATGAATGCGTTTCTTGTTAGTATATGTATCAATTTGTCAATCCTACCTTGAATTTTTCCAGGAGAACTTCTCGTCCCAAGTTATAAATTAAAGATTCCAACTGCTTTTTATAATTAACAAGAGTATAGTCATAATCAAAGCCGTATACGTGAATGTCTCTGAGATTCAATCGGTTGCATGCAAAAACTGCTGTCGGATCAACATCCTCTGGAAGCTTTTTGGCTGCAAGACCAAGTCAAAATGACAATGAGTCAATGTCAACGATTTTAGCAAATGGGAATCATTAAACCATGCTAAAAAATAAGCTTTCATAAGTTATCTTACAGTGACAATAATGTAGTGCATCGTCATACGCTTTCTTCAGTTGCTCTTTGAGATCAATTGAATTGTCAAGACCAGTAACATGATTTGGTCTCAGAGTGCCCTGTGAGTCCGTGCTGTGATGTAAGGGTTTTCTGCTGGGTAAGCTGTTAATTATGGGCGGAGGTGTGCGCACAATGGGTTCATTACATTTAAGCAAATTTCCTGCCGCACTTCTCCGTTGAAATTTGCTAACTTTCTTGACTTTACTCCCAGACAACTCCAACACATCAGTTGAGGTGGTTAAGGTAGTGGAGTATTTTCTTGAAAGGAAGCAATCACGTCCTGTCACTGATGAAAGCAAAGGTGTTTTTGCGGAAGAATGGTTGGCAATGATGAGACACTGAAAGTTGGCAATCCCATCTCGACTGTGAGAGGAAACTAGGTTTGCCACGGAATTTCCCAATTTCAGCTTGTGCATGAGAGTTTGGGACATGTTGGCCAAACTGTCTGTGATGATAGGTCACGGAAGATCAAGTAGGTGAACGATTGAATTTTCTTTTTTGCGTAAGCTTAGATCCCAATTTGATCAATAAACAAATGCGTCAGAATGAATGTTTTGTTTTTGCGTACAATTTTGCTTAACTAATTAGGGTTTGTGTCAAATGGCGAGTTCCAACTGAAAATGGACCAGGAGCAAATGAATATCCAGGGTGAGTGATGAACTGATGTCGTATTAGAACAAAAACTGTAGAATGCACAATGCAGAAAAGATCAGTTCACGTGTACGTATGTAAACAAATGCTGATGCTGTACTTAACTAACATGGAATATTAAAATATAAGGACTTACATGCACCACGAGACTGTGAAGGCGATTTACAAAAAAAAAGTTGAACTTTCTTGCAAGAAGTGTGATTTTAAGTTGTACTATAAGTTCAGTAAGTCAGCTGAATGAATGGTCACTGCATGAGATGCAGTTGCACAATACGTGACAAGGATGTGAGGATGGAAACGGGAAGCCATTATATTATATCTTTAACCGGTTTTATGTCTTGAGATAGTTAACAAACCAGGTTACTTGCCTCTCATGCCTGCGTGTAAAGAAAATGTGTGTGAGAAATGTTTTGGATATTTTTGTGTACGTGAGTGAGTATATCTTTTATGTTAAAAGGTAAGTACATGCATATATAATTGAAGCTGCCAAGTTGCAACTCTGTATAGAGAGCTATTTAGAGGGTAATACTGGATAAGGAAAATGTGAAGTTTAAGAGTTAAAGTACGTTTACCTTACAGATCCGATTTGTTATTAGGGGAAAATATGCGAGCTGTGCTTTTCGCTTTCACAAAATGCTATAAAATTGAAAGTGGAATGACACTTTCTCCACGGCTTTTCTTTGAATAGGTATTGATCTTTATTTTATGGCCCATTGTGCAAGCCATTTAGATGAAAACAATTTAGTTTAATGTGTTTTGCACAAAACACAAAGTAAATATGTGCTTCGAGACACATAAATAATGTTTTTACTTGCATATGTACAAAAATATGCGTGCAAAGAGGTTTCGGATGTATTTTTGTTTTGGTCATGTTTTCCATCACGTTTACACATCTACGTAGTTTGTTTTGGTCTGAGTCGTAGTACACCATAAGGACATTTTTTATGATATAGTGTGATACTTTGTATGTAATATTTGTATATCTATTATGAGAGCATCTATAATAAGCTTAATGCCTGGCCTGCACCTAATGCACCTTGTGGACTGTGGACTGTGTGGACAATGCTGAAGGGCAATTTTTTTTAAACTGTGTTATTAGGGAAATGCTTTATGCAGCTATGTAACTTAACCATGCATGAAAAATCATGAATTCATATGCCATCGTGTATTTAATGATAACCGTGAAATTCATTGATGGCATATGCTAACAATAATTGCATTTTTGCTGATGCGCACATGGATTGTTTTCTCTACATATTTTATTCACAAAATGCTAAAGTATTGCTTTCACATAACCCGCTATGATGGCTTATAAAACTATTACAAAACCGTACAAAGAATAAATTGTTAGATCAATTTGTTAACATTATGTCAACATGTACAATTTGTGACTTTTTACGTAAAATTAATTAAGTAAATAAAAGGACAATAAGGTGATTGGGTCATAATCAGGGCGGGTCATACAAGCATTATGTTATGAAGACTGGTTGTTATCAGTGAAATAAGCAGTTTTGAAAGCGTTTTCGCATTAATTTCTCCATCTCCATCTCATGTACTTATGTATGTATGTACCTTGTGTTGGTGTTGGTATATTGGTTATAAAATCACTTGTTAAATGTACAATTTTGTGTCCTTCATGTAGCCGTAGCCAGTCGCAAAAGCTCCCATTGAACTTGTGACGTACGTGTCATATTGCACATATATTATTTTCATTACCAAATATGTAATTCCATCACACTGCAGTGTAGCGGTGTTAATGGTTATTTTTCATATTTTTCGAAGAAGCTAATGCGTAAAACAAGAAGCAATAAGCAAGTGTGCCAATATTGTAAACTATACAAAATGATTTTTGGGGACTATTTTTAAACCTTCTAAAACCCAAAGCTAAATTCTGAGCTAGACAATAACAGTTAAAATTATCTCTGAAATGATGTGAGGAGGACTGATGATGACTTTCGACGTAGTCAGTTGAACACAACTTGTTCATGGCCAACATTAAATGACGATAATCAGCGGCCAAAATGATAAATACGTATACTGTTTTTAACTACAAGGTGCATTTTTAAATACTTTATTAAATCTTAGTCGTAAACTAAATCTCTAAAATGGCAAATACATAGTATTAGAATATATATGTTCCTATCTGCTAAATCATAAACATGCATGTAAATGTAATATGATACAGAGAAGTAAAATGCATCCTGTTATTTTTGTCCTTCTTTACTAATGCTGGAATGCAGATGGGACGAAAATACACCGACTGGCGACTACACTGTCGAACACAACAATTTGAGAAAATAATATAACATTTTTATCATGTTTCAAGTTACCCACTTGCTCTCCACTTTAAGTAAGAAACCGCATTTATATCGCAGTTTTGGCACAGTATTGGCATCATTTTGTTTTAAAGAAAACAAAAAAAAAACATTTCCATCTTACGTATCATGTTCTCATTTTGCTATTATTAGATTAAAGTGATTTCATTATTGGCAAGTAACGGTGCAACTGTGCGTAAGCAAGTAAGTGTAAAATGCAGTAAAATGGATGTAAAAATACAAAACGATTCAAACTGAACAACTATACACCGGCTTTTTAAATTACATACACGTGTACCCGATGCCTTGAAAAATCAGTAAGCTAAGTTGTAAGTAGCATAAAATAAAATGGAATTGTACTGTGCATTTGCATTTTCATTAACTTTATGAACCACTAACCTGCTAACTTCTTTTGGTCTCTTTCAGCTCTCTTAAGTTGTAAGTCATCAAAAAACCCGAAGAAAGTTACTGTGCATTTGTGCAATCAGTAACCTAAATTAATATGCATGAATAAAAAGCATGCTACCTAAAAAATTAAAGATGATATGCAGTATCAGCTTTCTTGCAGCTTCAGCAGTTAATTTTGAAAAATACATGCATAAATTTAATATTCACACTGAGATGATATCAAATAAACTATTTATCTGAATAATCTATTTTGCTTTTTATGATTTTGTTATTCTTGCGAAAGGATATTGATTAGATTTCATTTAAGTTACTCGGCAGTAAAAGACAGTTATCACCAATAAATTGTAAAACCGCATATAATATTGAATTGGCTCACATTAACCGGAACCGAAGCGTAAATGTGTGACGTAAAATAATAACATGCTTAAAAAGGTAATGGTGTAAAAAAGTGTTGATGAGGAATGGTGAATGGGATGTGATCGAAGAAGCTTTGTTGAGTTTATATTTTTACTTGGCGTGTCTACGCATTGATCAATGGCGAAAATGTGAGAAATCCGACAGCTTCGCATGGTTTGATGCGTATTGCGTATTGTTCACACATTCACCTGTGCATCCTGTTAACCATCGTCAAAAATTTAAGTAGGAGTCTAGAAAACGCTAAAATGACTGTGGGACTTGTCATCACAGGAGCCCGAGAATGTAGCAATGAAGAAAGGAAAATTGTAATATTGGAACCACATACATCTATATATACCTATATCACATCAATATTTTCCAAATATTTATCTAATTTTTACTTCTGATATACAGGAACTTTTTAACAAGGCGTACATGCACGCCTATGCGACATACATAACATAGCGCACACATCCCACCACATCGTTTTAATAGCTTTTCTTTGGAAAACAATAACTCGCCAATAACACCTTTACAGACAATAACAATGCCGACTAATAATGGGACACGCCTGCTATTATTGTTTCCTGCAGCAGTTGTATCGGAGAAAACGACTTGAGTTGAGTGGATATATGACCATGACACATGTTAAAACACAAAAAAATAAGTACCAGAGAGTGACAAGCAGCGTAATATACCGTAATGAAATCAGATTGCAAAGATAAAAATATGTATATTTCTTTTTGTCATTTAGTTATTACTCATACTACCGAAAAGATTTTAACTATCAGTTTCTCTCATATAATTTACATAATGCTCCTCCTTATTGCCACTTTCTTACAAGTATTGTTCATTTTTTAATGTATGTACTGATTCCGAAGGCAAATGACAGAAGCTAGTGCCAACGCCAAGTGAAAATCGAATTGACCTATTGACTTTTTTATGTGTTCGTAGCCTAACTGGCGAATAGAACCGCGAAAAATTTCACTCTTGTAGGCAGTAGTTAATTCCTGTCCCAAGAAATAAAAATAAAGCCAACTACTGCATATTAATCCTTTTAGAGATTTCTAAAAGAGACTGCAGCTTATATTTGGATAAAGATGATGGTGATAAAAATGTAATAGGCACATATGCAAGGATCCGTAAGGCGTTTGCATTCATTTTTAGAGAGACTGACACTGTCATAAAAAAAAGTACACAATGCTAATGCAATCAATATGTCAAGTGACGTTTTGGCAACTATGAGAATGAAGTGAATACCGAATTCTAATGTGTATAAACTCCTTATGTACTTCCATGATGGATGCCTTTCGTACACATTTCACATTGTTAATGTAACATGATGTTTTTTTAAACCAATGCAATGAAAGAAAGCTGATCATATATATGACGAGGAACGTATGTAATTATTTTGAATGGAAGACCTGCTTGTATTTCGCAAACTTGAAAGCATGAAGTGATGACAGGAGTACACCAAGGTCAAGTATAAATACCGTGCCCCATGATTTTACGTCTTCATTTGTAAATCTTCAAGAGGACCAAGAGCTAAAGGTCAATGCGTGAGATCAAAGTTGGATAGCAAACAACAGTGTTCATTCATGTCCAAGAATAAAAGAGAAAGTCATCATTGATTAAGTATTAATTCCAGTTTGTATTCAGTGTCTTAATTATGGAGGGGAAAGTCATTCTCATTGTTGTGCTAGCAGTTAGCTCGATATTATTTGTGGGAGCACTGGGAGAGGAAAGTTCAACAGAAACTGTGACTGTGTTTGACGATGAATCCAGCACAAGTACAAGTGCTCCTCTTGTCAAACGCGGAAGAAGTTTGCCTGTTGAAGAGAACAGCATAAAGAGTGAAGGGAAAAGAAATCCTAAATTCGGTTTTAATATACCATTACCTAATATTCCTGGCATGGAAGGCATTACCAACTCGACGCCAAATCCAAATCCCGACACCCATGTTTTTGGAGGATTGACTGCAGACGGGACCACAGCCTCATTGGGCACCACTGCATTATTGGTATGCTGTAATCGAAAAAAAATCAAACACTTCCTCTACATGTATAACGTCTTAAAAGTTTCATTAGTTTCTTTATGTGAACTTTTTTGTCGATTTCTAGATCAAAGGAGGTCTATTGAGTGGACTAATGGCTTTAAAGGCTGCTATTTTGCCACCAATATTTTTGGGTGCATTAATACTCTTCCTTTTTGCCGGAGCTGGATTTTTTACATGCAGCATAATCAATTGCCAGAGACTGGTTGGTGACCTAGCTGGTGCTGGTGGACCAAATTTTGGGCCAGGATTTGGGGGCTTGCCACCTTACAGCCCATTTACCAGGTACGTAACAAGCTAATTGCAAACGTGATACGTTTAAAAGCATTTTTGTTTCAAAATATTCACAATGTTTTCGATTTGATAAAGTTATTTATTTTTATTTTCAAAGGAATGGATTTGATGAATACGACCAACGACCAGTGTTCCAAGGTATTGACGAAGGATATAAAAAATACTAGAGTGGTGTAGTAAACTCCACGTAAAGGACAGTATTTAGTTCAATTGGTGTGTTTGAACTGGGACGATTGGACAACTATTTATTCATTTAAATAAATATTAATTTATGCAAATAAAAGCTGTAAATTATTGCGACTTGCCATTTTTTAAATAAAATTTTATTTTTTATGTTTTCCTTACATTTACTTGAAATTATTTGGCGAAACATTTTATTCGGGAATTAATGAAGCATTAAAAGCTAGGGATTGAATCACAGAAATTGTATGAAAGGCTTCTCATGTTTTATACTTAGCTACACATATTTACGAAAACAGGGATGCAGTCGATAATTGATAACAATGAATTATAGGGTAACAGCAACTGATATATTCTAGATCGAAAGTTCAAAGTGACATATTCATACATACATATTTGCATATGCCCATGCGAAATGAAGTGCAAATGATATGGTTATCTTTTTGAAATAAAACAAAGTTTTATTGAAATTCCAGATTAGTAAAACTTAATGATGAAGGACACATCTTACAACTTAATAGTAATACGGTTTTAGTCCAAGTTTCTAAATAAGGTAACGGTCAATCAGGCTGAATAACAATACTTAAAATACCCACAACATTACTTTGATTGAAATCTATCAACTTAGGCAGTACAACATATCCATACATTAAACCAGTAAACTAAAAATTCAGCAATTTGGAATGGAAGGCATATGATGGATGATTTTGAGGCGGTTATGTGATGAGATCATTGAAAATAATTTCATTTGACATTAATTTGATTTATTGCATTAGGCTCGGTCAATCCCTCAGGTGCTCGAAACGACTTAACTGCTAATTAAAACCATTATTATCGGTTACTTCACAATTCGCTTTCCTTGTCACATTCATAATAATCCCATCCCAATTATTATTCTCCAAATCTCAAAATAGTTTCACAAACAACGCTCCAAATTTTTTTTTAAACACTAGTCCATTTTCCATAAACATTTCATAATTTCCAACCAAAACTTCCAAAACCTCACTAATCACCAATTTCTCGAATTGTGAAGGTTCCAAATGTGTACTTCTTTTTTCTGAGCTTGACCAAACCCAAACGCTGTCTTTATGTGCATTTGTAGGCCTATTTTTTGGTTCGTTGTATTAAGTACAAACCCCCAACTTGGTTTTCTAACACCAAACACCCGTAATTAATTGGTTTTCTGACTAACAATGAGTATATATATTGTTTTGTGCTTTATTTCAACTATTATTTTAAGGTTATTGATATAATTGTATTGTAATTGTATACTTAAACCTCCCCATTCTTACTTGTCAACTAAACCTATCCATCAGAGTCTTTAGTAAATGATTATCCCAAAATAAATGGGACAGTTATTACTACCCAACTGTACTTTTTAAAGTTATCCTGAAGCCCTGTGATTGATTCACCCTTCTGTCGAGCAAACAGAAGAAGACAACTTTAAAAACCACAAAGAGGGTGTCCCATATATTTTATCCCGAGTCCTTTATACTACCGACCGAGCCCAAACCTGTCGGCAGTTTATTTTTAGGATAACAATTCACGCTGGACATTAGAAATTGTTCTTGAACCAAAGTTAAAATTTGTATTAACAAAATTGCATGATTCGCCAATTTTTCCTCTTGTAAGAATATCAATGGAGCCCCATTTAACGAAGAAATCATTGATGTTCCTACACAGCTAACCCACCAGAAATGTAAATCATAAAGTAGAACTAATTCATAAAACCGGAAGATCTGATATGCGTTATATTTTTTGCATTGATAGTGCTATAATAGCTAGCCTATTATTATCACCTAGATATTATTGAGGTTACTGGTTGTACGTCGCAGTTACTACCTTTAAGAAAAAATATCACAGGAATCACAACGTTTACCGTGAGTATATGATGACGTGTATACACACAATAAACTAGCTATCTAAATAATACTGCTTCTATGTTGGCACAAAAAAGTTTTCGACCATGTTTATAGATATATTCTTCCGAGCCTTATACCAATCTCGTTAATTTCACCCGTTTAAGGCATCGCACTAGTTTCACTCTTAAATAGACCATTCAGAAAGACCTTTAATAGACATCACCGACCCATAAATTCTAACTCATTCATATTCAACGATCCAAATCTTCATTTCTCAAACCCTTTCGAATCTGATTTATCGCAACGGTAAAGAAAAAACCATTTTTAGCTAATAACTCGGGACTGTTGGGACTCAAAGCTTATACGCTTAACATGTATTAGCTAAAAATTGTTATGCTTTCTATTCATTTCATTTTCTAAACATGCTCCAAAACTTTCACTTTGAAAAAGATTGATTGGACCATTTAACCTAAATAAATTGACGCATATTGATAGTTTTGTTAGTTGAAAGTGAGATAGATTGGATGAGCATAGACAGTGGAGATTAAAATGACCAAATAACAAGAATATCATTTTTTTAAAGCTAAAGAAATGGTTATTAGGAGAAACGATCAAATGCAGTAGAAATATATAAATTATAAAGATAACAAGGAAAAACACATTTTTCTTCTTTAAAAAAAGCACAATTCCATCAGTACAATTTAAGTAATAGTATTAACAGTAATGTGAAGGCCCCATTTTTATTTACGTTATAAATAGTCTGTTTTGAAAAGTAAGTTAGTTGTAAAAAAAAGTCAATTCAAAACTTTTATTCCCATATACGTTGAAGAAAATTAAGAATAATTAAGAAATTTTTGTAGATTAAAAATATATAAAGAACCTGAATGAAAATACCTGAGAGATTATATAAGATTTTTTTGAGTACGAATGTAAAAAATTCGCAGTACCAAAATGAGAAAATAATGGGAAAAGTAGACACATTTTGATAACGTTTTTTTGAGCGTTTGCTAGTTGAGAGTATTAATTATTATTCTATCGGAGATATTTTATTTGAGAGAAGCATCAATAATTCGAAATCAAACCGTACGCCACACTGAAATCATTTTCCATTTATTACGTCACTTCAATCGCAATAAATTCCCTTGTACCATTATACTCATCCAAAAACCAACTTCTTATACCAATCTTTTGGCTTTCACCTTTTGGAATGATACTAGCAGGGATTGCATCAATTTTCATGTGCAATATCGGCTAGTGCCATTCCACACAAATCCCAAATGTTCAGGCCTTCTTAATAAATTAACTCATTCCATTTATCTTACTCAATTATTCTAATGCTTTCTTTGTGCAATTTTTTTTCTTCATCTCCGACATTTAAAATTTTCGTAAAAATATTAAAAATTCAGTGATTTCCTTCTTAGTTTACTTGTCAAAAATTCAGTTTTGCTGACGTCATGATTTTGTCAAAATTTTCTTTTTAGCTACCATTCCCATCTGTCATTCTACATGGAACTCAAATTGGAATAATAGGAAACAAAGGGGACGATATCGTCAATCAACAAAAATAGAGTAAATAACACATAATCTTCTAACAGTTAGGATGTCTTATTAAAGTACACACATAAAAAGTCACACTGTATTAGTTTTTAAAAAATAAGTATTTTTTTCTGATTGATTTTGACTTATTAAAAAAATATAGATAATCTACTTACTTATAGTTAAACCTTAACATAAAGTCTTGTGCGCAAAATTTTGTGCGCTTCCGTACTAATAATTGTGCTATATGAGTTGTTAATAAAATGAGGTAGTACGTCAACAAAAGAGATATTGTTTAATTTAAAACAAAAAAGTTACCCATCCACAGAAGAGGCAAATGATAATGTTCGAAATGAACGAAAGTGTAAAAATGGAACTCAGAAAATGTTATAAAGTTTTGTGCGGTTTTACAGCATTTATCTACACTATATATGTTCAATTTTGAAAAATGCTCAAAACGAAACATATGCCATCTGTAAAACAAAAATAGAGTAGAACTCAACTGGAAAAAGTTACGAAAGCAAAGTGTAATGAAAATTAAAAATTTGAAAACCCAATCCAATCCTTATTGGAAAAAGAACTGTGCGCTTAACAGCTTGATTTCCTAATATTACTTCCATACATTCACACATGACACACGACACACATCTAAGCTTAGATGTTTTTATTAGTTTTGGTTTGTCCGTACTCTATATTCAGTATAGTAGTAGTATTAAGAATATTGTGCGATTTCATCAGTTATGTAGTAAATCAGGAAACATTTTGATGTCAACAATCAAGACCTTTTAGATACTAACGTTTGGGCTCCTATTTTTTTTAAGAAAAAAGGGCTCCAACCGGAAGTGTCTTCAGTCTCCATTCCACATACCTTTGCTTAACATTCTAACAACAAGGGAAAGTGAGGGGACCACATACTAAATACCTACATTTTTTTGTTTTGTTTTCTGTATTTTTTTGTTTTTATACGACATACAACAACCGAAAAATGATGCTACATTTGTAATTAGGATAGGAACAATATAATTATTACAAAAAAATAACAAGGATTTGATTTTACGAAGCAAAATAAGCAAGGGCCGATTTAATTTGTTGTATTAAAATATATTTTGATGCTAAATTGGTGTCCATTTGACTTTGACGGAAGACGATGTCATTGGAATAATTGGAAGCTTTGTGTGCTATGTGGAAGCATTGGATATTCAGAGACTACTACATAATTTATAACTGCCGAATAAAGGTGATACATTTTTTGGCTGAAGGGAAGACAAGAAGGGTGAAAGTTGAAGGTTGATTTCCAATATAAGGTGACTCTACGCAAGACAAGCGAATGACAAAAGTCGACAGGTCGGAAGACAACTGACGTTGATGTTGATGACGCCAATGAACGAAACTATTAAAATTACAACATAATGAATATTATGTATAATAGGCTGTAAATTATGAAAATATGTTATGTAAACGCCAATGTTGTAAATGCTTACCGTAAACAGTTCCATTTGCAGACACCGACGGTTGATTGAATGCCACTACTTCAAATTTAGACGGAAGGCGAAGTTGTGAAAGGAGAAAGTTTGAAATAGGATAGGATGGTTCGAAGAAAATGACAAGAATATACATACATTTTTTTGGGGAAAGTGAATATTGAAAGACGGATCAACTGTACAAGATGGCAAGATTTAACTACATCATTTAATGACGGAATGTTATTGACAGGACGAATTATTATTACGAAAGGCCCTTGCACTTGCGTCGTTGTTCTGGAGAGGGTCCACCATTATCAAAGATCTTAGCGGAAGGACTTGCTGATATGATGACAGCACCTGCGATGATTTTGCAGAATTATGCCTTTCGCAATTTTGGAAAATGAGATGTTGTCCTCCTCGTTGAAGATGTGGATACTTTGGTGCAGGTGTTTTCCAGGCACTTGAAGAGAGCCAACGGATTCAGCCTTAAGTGCACTTGACACCCATGGATAATTAATGGTGGTTGTTTCAGCTTCAACACATTCGGATGTTATCCATCTGTCCACCAGTCCACCATATCGTTTGCCGTGTCATCCCGATTTTTACCAACATACATACCCTGAGTAAAATGGAGAACAGTTAACAAAATTGTAATTGAAGGGAACATTCATTAGTAAATAAAATAAATATGTATGTATATAATGATTTTCACCTCTAATTTGAGGATTGGCCAACGCTATACCAGTGTATCCATTGAAAGGACAGAAAGCACGAGATCCAAAGCAACCTCTCCGTGTGAACTGTATTTGTCGTGCAAGGGGATATGGAATGTGCCTTGTAAATTATTAAAAACTAGATTTTTATTTATTTTTTCAAGAGAAATTCTACGCTTTTTGCCAATTGGAAACTGAAAAGTGCTAATTGTGATCTTAACTATTATTGCATATTGAGAATGGCCAAAGTGAACTACTTCTGAATAATTTTGAGTAATACGGAATTAACAAATGGCACAATAAACTTATTGATTTTTTCAACGAATTTCAGGGTAACTAACTTTTGGTATAAATTGGATTAAATTTTGGAGAAAACAAATTTTGTTTTTAAGCTTAAACTTATAATGATGAAAGGTGTTACTACAGAATAATACAACTAGGTATGTTGACTTTCAACACAATTAGGAAGACTTGATGAATTGTGATTGAAAAATGTATTTTTGCGTACTGCGGATGAATTTTGACTAGAACTTAATTGATGAATAAGGTACTGGCCAATTACAAAAACAATAAATGTCAATCGTTGAAAAAACTGTAGTTATACACACTACTCAATTTTGATAACAAGACAAAATGACAGGTACTCCAATTGGAACTCAAAAGGAAGATTTTGAAAATGGACCGAATTGTTGAGTTTGAGCAACATAAAATTGTACGGAAGTTGTTAATTTTGAAATTCTGCATACAAGGAAAACTATCAAGACAAACAAAGAGAAAAAAACTGCCAATGATGTTGGTCGTCAGGAAGGTGAGCTCAAACTGCGTTCTTTGGCAACTCTACACACGAGAAAAACCTTGCTGGTTTCTGGAGAAAGTATACTTCGTTTTGTATGCATTCGCTGGACTACTACAGCTACGCTTGACGCTCCGGAAATTCCCGGTAAGGTTTTCTCTGAAACTTCAACACGCGCAACAATGAGTCAATGATGAGTCAACGCCAAAGTGGCGTATCCTCTAACATTCTATTTTAGGTAGTATGCCTTAAAGAATAGGGACATACTACGACGTAGGTATGTAGACTCGATACTGAAAATAGAGGCGGAGCTTTAGCCCACAAAGAGTGACTCACGATGTTTACCGAATTTGAATGACGTAGTTTCAGTGAACAAGTGAAAGTCGTATTGTAACACGAGGTGAACACAAAATTGAATGAGATGAGATAAGTATACATTGTACAACATTTGTAGTTTTGGAAAAGTGAAAGCTGAATATAAAGAGAACGCTGCTGTGTTGTCGGTGTGATAAATCTTTATTTTTGGGTACTCATCTCGCTGATACATGGAAGGGAGGAAGCTGCCAGAGAAGAGGTAGAGTTAGCAGCGAAACAAGACAACAACTTGTTTGGCATCATCTACGAATGCGTGGTGGCATACATTACATTAGTGTTATAACGAACTAGATCATGATTCGTTGTGGATGGAGGAGCCAGAGCAAAAACTGGAGTTACGAGAGTATGGGAGTTGGATGCCACTAAAGATGGTGTGATTTCTTGGGATATAGGGTAACCTATTTGTCCTTGGTCCGTTCCGTTCTTCACGGCATTGTGTTTTGCATGCCATATCATATATCTGCTATGCTACTACATTATACAGCAGCGAGTGAGAATCAGCGAAAATTCTCTTCCTTCTCTCTAGAAATTTCTTGATGCTTATGGAAAGTGGGATCAATAGTCAAAGTTGGTAGTCTTATTTTTACTCTACCAATAATGCCACGAACCGAAATTATGTTGATAATGAATGAGAACATAAATATATTATCGTAGCAAACTGATAAACAAGTTTACAAACAACAAAGTTTTTAATAATAATATTACAAGATTGTATACATTTCATTTCATATGTATACATTTAAACACATTCATTCATTTCCTGTGAGTTGCCTTATGTAACCTTAAAATGATATCGATGAGTTCGTAAACATTTAACGTGAAAAAGTATTCGGGTAAATGTAGACTAGCAGAGGAAAGGGCGAAATTATAATAATAGGAATGCGTAGAACGCTGGGTACAATTACAGGGTTACATACTTAACGATGTAGCAACAACAGCAGCCAGTAGGACCAGTACAAGTCCGCAGACAGCAATAGTCTGTAAGCAAATCAAAAAAAATAATCAGAATTTAAAAAACAAGATGTGCTTTTCATTAAGACTAAGCAAATATTTATGCACCTTGTCTAAAAACTTATTCCCAAAGTCAGCCTCGCAAGCCGCTCCATTATATTTCCAGTGAAGGCAAAACAGCTTAGAAATATCCTGTCCATTGGAGGGATTTCCAGGGATGCTGCTTCTAATACTAGCTATTATAGCACCTTCTGCAAGACCTGCCCTTGCAATCGTCAGTGCATCCTTTCTACTTCTTGGAGTAAGACTGTATGAGTTGACAATATCATCTAGATTATTGATTCGGCACGGGTTCCTTCCCGCAAGGCCAACCAAATCCACAGCATCTTTGAATCCTTCGTAAACTGAAGTGCTGTCGCTGTCGTTGTCCTCTTTATCACGGTCACTTAGGAGCACATTATTACTCGTATCCACTGCCCGGATCACGTTCACACACCAGCCCCTCTTGATATTAAATACAAAATGAGACACGGGTGGCTTACACTTTTCATATCTAATCTCGATTATATCACAGGGCTCAGCGGTCTCCAGCAGCCTTTTAGCCGTTGTCCATGCTGGAAGCAGGTCTCTTGACATTCTTCTTGCGTACTGCTTGCTGCTCAAATTGAATTACTTTTGCAATCGAACTCTTAATTGAATTCTTCAGTGACAGGAATTTAATTAAAAATATAATTTAAATTATAGTAATGATATTGTGGACTTTCAGCAGTATGCAAAATTGACATAGGTATATTTATAGTTACATGTATTGTTCTACTTAATTTACATTACCATCTCTAGTAAATCTTTTGAAAACAGGTGAGTAGTGAGTAGCAAGAATCCCTATGATAAAAACAAAGCTATTTACTTTTTTCTTATGATAATAATACAGTATACAATATTGGTTTCTTAAAGAAAAAGGAGATGTTATACAATGTATGTTTTATCATCTTTACGAACACCATGCTCTCCGTTTCAATTCAGCACAGCAAGGAAACCTGGAATGATGCCAACTAATGCAACCGAGAAATGAGACGCATTTATTCATGATTTTCTATTACTTAACCTTATATTATATAGAAGATGTTTTTATTATGTTTTTATGCAAGGATGAGATTATAAAGAAGCTTAAGAATATTGCATTGGTAGAAAAGTAAAAATAGGTAGCTTGTTTTGTTGAAGAATTTGATCTTGATGATTAAATAAGTAGTAAGGTTCAATGGTCGAAGATTATTGCTGGATTATTTTTTATTTTAAAATAAAGTATTGTTGCTTTATTGATAATGTAATTAGCCTACATATGTGAACATATTTTTTATAAAATTTACATGTATTTTACATCTTATAAAATAAATAGAAAAAAATAAATACATCAAAGCTATATATTAGGCTAGAAATAAGAGTAAAATTCTGGTTTTTTAAAGTCTTTCAAGTAATGATCATCCGTTGCAAATATGGATGAGCTCTTCATACTGTTCATAGGGCTAAATTATTTATACTAAAAAATTGCATGTTATTATATAATTTTTTTTAATAGAGCATCACATACATAAGTATTTTCTACATTATTGGGCACTTTTATACTGTTAACGCACAATAAAGAAAAAAGGCACATACGGCGAAAATATAACATTAATTTATGTATCTACACAATCTGCTCTTATATATTCAAATCACTTATTGTTAGTATAGAAGAGTCAATCGATCCGATTGGTTTAAAATTGGGTTCATGACACGAAGAATTTTATATACCTATTAACTATTGCAATCATTGTACAAAGTTTTCAAAATGACAATACAAGGAAACATACAATAAAAAGAACTCACAACATATTTTTTTAGCATTTCAAAGGATTTCTACCAAATAATAGATGGTTAAATAACTCCATTCAACTTATCTTTAGGAATCTAATGGAATCCGACGTGCTGACTTCGGTTGCATGTAAGTAACATGTCAAAATAGTCTTTCCAACTTTCACCGTAATTATTATGCTAAAAACATGCAGCATTTTATTAACACTCGAGTCTTCAGCTTATGGTCACCAACTAATATTCTTCTAGCAATTTAACTAACTACAATAGTGCTGTTCCCACCACTTTCGTTTATGCGCTTGATCTTATTTGTTCTAATAACTATCTTATTTTTGTCCTGGTGGTTTCGTGTTTGTTTTCGCCTTTGTTTTCCGGACTTTCCTCCAAACCCGTAACCGTATGGCTTTATATACCCGTCATCATTCTCCACAGGGTCATCTTTTTTCCGCTTTCTCTTGCTACTACTTGGTTCCGTCAAGCTGGAAAGGAACTTCTTAATTTGTGGGTTTTGAAGAAGCTCATTCCATGGGAATAATTGTCTGGCTTGCACCACTTCCGTGGGTGGATTGTTTACGTACAAATACACGAGAAGAGTCAGCAAGGCCATTGAAGTCACAAAAAATACGGCGACCCATGTTAAAATCTTGTATTCTTTGTAGAACAGATCGAATGAATCCATTATTCCAACTTTCTTATTTTCACTGTTTTCTGCAGCCGAGTTTTCCTCGAGTTCCGAAAGTGTGTATTGGTCAAGATTGTCCGTTGCACTTCCAGCTACATCTGAACCACCAGTCTCTTGATTACCAACTGAGGCATCATCATTGTTGTTATTATTATTACCATTACCATCTTGTTGGTAGTCGGCATTTGGATCATTATAAGATTGTGTGGGGGGTGATTTAGATGGTAACGCTCCTACGGTGTTGAATGTATGACCTACATAGTGGCTTCCACGATGTGGCATCATAAAGCCAGGTCGATTTCCATATCCGTTAACAAAACGAGGTGGTGGTGGTAATGAGAATGGATTACGCATAGCATGTGCATGTGGCGGGGGCTTAAAATGTGGAGGTCCGTAAGGCTGCCGTATACCAATCATTTCACTAGCAACTTGGTTTTCTCCTGCTCCTGCATAATTATGATAACTTGAATCATAATAACTGTGAAGGTTGGGGCGGAGTTTATTCATTCTAGATGGATGACCATTAGACGGGGGTGCAGAACCATATAAATTATTTTGGGGGAAATGTGGTGGAGATGGGTTCATGTGGGATAGGGAACCTGGCGGAGAGGGATTCATATAAGTTGACATAACATGTTGAGAGGGATGCATATGAGATTGAGATGCAGACATGTACGAAACGGGAGGAGATGGAGGTTGTGAACCTGGTGGAGATGAACCAGAGGATGAACTAGATTGGTAGACAAAAGTTGTGGGGTATTTTGAGACAAAGTCATTTTTCCCATTTGGACGAGCCTTGTCATATGTATCATCGTATTTTTCTGCAGAATTTTTTGATTGAGAGAATGGTTGTGAGTTTGTTTGTGTACTGGATACTTGTTGCGATCCAGATGCTGATAGAGAAAGATCACTATTACTTTTTGTGAGCTGTTGTTGTTGTTGGTACTGATACGGACCAAGGCCACCACCAGCGTTGTTTTTCATCCCAAAAGGACTCGGTACAACTTGTGCATGACTAATGCTCTCTTGGGCTTGTAGATCGACACCACCACCACCACTACCATGTTGATCATGATATGTGTCCATGGGATCTCGTTCACTTCGTTGTTTCTGCATCATACTGCTACCACCAACACCAACACTCATGTTTCTGTTTCCAGAACCTTCATAATTATCAAATGCAATGTAGCCTTGACCTTTATTGAGATTTGCTCTTCCTGAAGGTGGATTAGTTGCATAAGCTGAGGATGGTGTTGATAATGATGAAGACGACACGTTTCCTGAATCACTTCTAGGAATGTCATTGTTGACATTATCTGGGCTGTTTTCCGTCTCGTGGTGATAATCTGATCCAACTAACGGCTCCGCTTTAGCTGCAGGTGGTGGTTGCGATTCATAATCTGGAACCATTGGCGTTCTTAGAACGTCTAAAATGTGGAGACCTCCTGTAGCGTTTGTGTCATCATCCAACGGATTACCATTTTCAGCATTAACATCTTCTGGAGAGTCAATTAGCGGATTAGGTAGGGAAATAGGTGCAAATGCTTCCTCAGAGACGGGATCTAGTTCAATTTCTTCATCTTCCTCCTCCGTACTTATTTCAATACTTTTATAACGTTGCTGTTTGCCTCCTCCTTTACTCCCTTTTTTACTTCCCTTGCTGCCATGTCCCTTCTTCTTTTTACTGCTTTTACCGCCTTTCCCTTTTTTCGATTTCTTTGACTTTTTTGCACCTTCTCGCATTGATTGATTTATGGTCTCATAGCTTGGCGAGTACTTACTACCACTTCCAGTTGTTCCCAAACCACCAGTACCGCCGGTACTTTGCTCTGTTTGATGTTGGTGGCTATGATGTTGCTCTTTACTCATAATTACCTCTCTGGAAGCAGAGGCGAGACTTGTAAGGAAATTAAAGAATGGCTCCAGACTTAATTTTGGCGGATGATAAGACTTTTCTGTTGTCTGAGGCATAAAAGCATACTCATCATCGTTATCCATGTCTTCAATGCTCATACTGCCACTAGCATCTTGCTCCTTGGAGCCCTTTGTTTTTGAGTATTTACCAAACGACGATGATGATGATGGCCTTGATGACTTTTTATTTTTCTTTGTCTTCTTCGAAGAGCCCGATTTGGTACGCTTGTAATGGCTTGGTGTAGCAATCGCATCGTTACTCGTTATTTTTGTGTAGAATGGCCTGTCTATTGAGGTTACCGGAGATGATGGTGATGATAATGAAGAAAATACTTTTCGGCTAGCATTATTTGCTGTAGAGCTAGTCCGTCTAGAGCTCGACTGATTGGATTTACTATTTGCATTGTCATTACTGCCGGTTGCACCTATGTGTTTACTTACAAAGCTACTTAAAAAACCATCATTTCCACTGCTGCTTCTATTGCCAGCGAAAGTATTGAAATTTTTGTAGTTTATGACTGAAGAAGGGATTGCATCGGAAGGAAGAAATGAAGAAAGTAGTGTAGTTGATGAAGCTGATCGGGACGTTGTTGAAGTAGGAATTGTGTTACTAACTGTTTTAGTATAAGAATGCGAGACACGAATAGGTTCTGGCTCGGGATGACCACTTACTACAGTTACTTGAACTACACATAAAATTACTGAAAGGAGGATAACTGCAAAGATATGCCATTGTTTACGTATTCTATTGTTGTTGGTCATTCTATGGTCAGCAATTGTCCCAATAGGACTCCTCCATCTATTTCGGTTATTTACTTGTGTCTCATCATTATCATCACAGCTTTTCGACATTATTCCTCCAAAAAGCCTGTTTGAATTTGTTGATGATATGTTCTCATAGTTTGTAATAACCTCATCAAGCTCGCATGTTGGTTGTAATAATTTCATAGATGATGTCGATGTCACCGTCGTCACCCCCAGTCGCGCTTTCTTTCGACAGGATGAAAATCCATCTTCCCTCTTCCTCCGAATCAGTCTCTTCGTGTTGCTGCTGTCCATGTTTTTGGCAAATGAATTTGGTGTATGTGTTGTAGTCATTGTCGTTTAAGACTCAATTTGTGTACTAGGTTTTCTCGGTATTGTGGATGCTAAACTGTTGTAATTTGTATCCCAAGCCTAGCGTCATAGCTTCTGATACCGTAAGCGTTAATTTGCTGATGTGTGGGAAAAATTATATGGTTTTTGGTAGCTTTCTTTATTATTATGGGAGTTGTGGCAGATGATGATGGTCATCAAACGACGCCCATAAGATCACAGCTTCGTCCCACCTAAAACCATAAAAATAGTAAAAAACATAGCATTTAAAAGACATCCCTTTCAGAGACAGGTGCACTTTAGGATGTTTATTATTTTCCCATAAATTTTAGATTTATTTTGTTATATTCTCCTTTTGTCATGTTAATTCATTTTGCTTACACACACTAGTCTCTAAACTTTTTACTGCAAATTAGTCAATGTGTCTTAAAACCCTTTTTCACAATTTAAG
>JAQFZG010000495.1:0-32028 GCA_034695465.1 Entomobrya nicoleti
AACGTGCTTATATCCATGTGTGTATTTTTTCAAGAGAAGGAAATTATTGGTAATATTTTCGTGTGCACTCTTTTTTTTCATCGGCATGCCAGAAAGGCCTGGCCTGTATTTTTTTCACTTGTTATTGTGAATATAGCCAGTGGAATATATTGTGTGAGTTGACTTGACGAAGCGTCGTGCTACGGAATGAATATGCTTTCCTACAATTGCATAAAACTGATATTTTTATATTTATATGACAAACACAATAAAACTGTTTTACTTGTCACCGATGACTGTGACACAATGTACTACTTTACGTGTTATTGTATGACTAGTCACGTATTTATGTACTTTATGAACGCTGATAAGCTTTGTGGCTTATCTGTAAATTTTGTACCGTTTCCGTTTAAGTAAAGCATCACTACATTAAAATTGTGTGATTTTATTTAACGATGAGTGATTTAATGCATTTTTAAACATGTGTATCGACCAATAGAGTTGTTATGACATTTTAAAATATACCTGAATTCAATAATTAGCTTGGTATATAACAATTGTAATTTATGTAGTATGCCAAATGTATTTTATCAAATTTTTACTTGCATCATATAGTTTTCTACTTGCATGAATATTTATCATGTACGAAATATGTTATGTAGTTTAAGGAATTATTTGGCAAAATAGCCATACATTTAGTTGAAGGTCACAACATTGATAAAAATTATGTACTTATTTGACATAACTTGTAATGACAATGTCCTGAGTTTTTATAATAATAAACTAATTGGCGTTTCAGTGATAAACGGAAACACATTTGTGAGAAATAAACTGTGAAGGTTTTTATCAAACCCGGGTGGGCACGTTCTTTCTGATAGGTCATTTTAAACACAAAATCCACTTAATTTTGTTTTACGCATTAAGAGATGAAAAACTTTATATTTGAATTTATAATTGTTTTACAAATAATTAGCAATAATAAATTTTAGATTGTGTAAAGTTATGTGTTTGACGAGACGCCTCCTTTGGATCGCGTGGTTCACTTTGTCTCACTGGCAGCTCCATTTACCCCCTTAAAAAGAATAATCGTAATTATATTAGTCATTTGAATGTTTAAATATCAAGGAAAGCAAAAAGCGAGTCGGATTTTTTCCATGGCTTTTTGATTAACATCGAAAGTTAGCAGTTTTATTTTACGATTCAATGCACAAAACGAAATTAATTGTCGCTCGTAAAAATTTACTGATTTTTATGGGATCCGGATTTAGGTTTTATTGTAGGTTTTTTTGTACTGGCTGCTCCAGTTTTCGCCTTGGAGGTCAGAGTGTTTGTACTGGCATCTCCGATTGCCACCTTGAAAAAATAATTTATTAGTAGCTGAAATAAGATTTTATTAACTTGTCATTAACATGGATGTTCAAAATTGAGATATAAAATCGATATACACAATTTTCAAGCCATAAAATAATCGTTAAAACTAAAATGTAAAAGTGGACATGCGTCTTCATCGTCTTCGCTTGGTTAGTTGACTTTAAGTTAAACTGAAATGATTAAATATAGGAACAAAATTAAACCTCTTTAAACTTTAACACTTCACCCATACACGTTTTTTGTATTAGTTTGTCTTTTTAAAACAACTTACTGTAATTGTTTAGGCGTCGCCTGAATCAATCCCGTCAATCAGTATTACAATAGCTCTAAATTATGTGGTGTGCTAAGTTACAAAGAGCAATTTGGAGTGGATAACATCAACGTTCTCAATCTTTACTAAATACAAATGATTGATGATCTGGTATTGCCATTGTTCATATATTTTATGTGCAAATATAATTTACTTTTTTACATTTGTTACTAAATTTTATTTTCCATTCTATAAGAATAATTAGTTTTATATAGTATGAACTCTGTTATTGCAATAATTAAGCAATTAACTATTCTGTTGCGACTCATACTTCGGTGCATACAAAAGAACTCAAATGGTCTCTTAAAATTATACGACTAAAATATAGTAAAAAATGTATTAAATTCGGTTACGTGTTCCATATCCTATATTTTTGCGGTTTTTTTTTGAAAAGTGCATAGAAAAGGGAATATTTCCATTTCATTATATTTCATATATATTAATCCGTAAATAAGAGCTAAACTGCAGCAGCTATGCTAGATGTGCGTACTGCAAATTTCCAATTATCATTATCATCGAAAATAGATTAAGTTTAATTTTTTTCTACACTTTCTAGTTTTTGCATATATTTAATTGCTGTTAATCACTAAAAGTCACATTTAACCAATAAAATACGCGTTTTGTCAAGAACGTTTTGAAATAATATAATAAGGTAGACGACTTTACTTTTTACCGTTTTTTAAACTAGTCATGATCACGGTTAATGTCTTATTTTGTGCATCTATCCCTCTTACGCGCGCAGGTGTGCTCACACAAATACAAAACGAAAAACAAAATATTGATTCCTCGGCTCCCTTAAAAACGCAATGTTTCCTCTTCATCTTTTGGGTTTATGTTCAACAGGAAGCAGAAGAGCGATATCACGAGTGTGATGAACTGCAAAATAAATACAAAAATTTTGTCCCAAAATTTTGAAACTTACGCCGAACTCGTATGCATTTTTCTACTTACCGAAATCAAAAACTCGTTGTTAATATGCATTTTCCCCCTTCCCAATCCAAGAGGTTCCTTTTCCAGCTCCATAAGCATAAGTTCTCTTGTGTAAGGTGTATCATCAACTCGAAATCTTTCCGTTTGTGTGGGAAGAGTTTGAATCCATTTTCGACATTTTTCGTTCTAGAAGGTCAAAGTTTAAGCAATTATCAGGTTATTTAACATTGTTTTAATATGTTTATAGCAAATAAGAGAATCACCTCAGCTGCAGCAATTCGTGCAGGAAAACAAGAGAAAATCCCTTTCAAAACGTTGTATCCCACAAAGAGCAAGACTCTCAATGTAGCTTTTTTGTTAAGGACTTCAGTAAGCCAATACGAAAATACCATGAAAGAATGGAGTTGAATGATAAAAAATATAAAGCCAAATGTTGAATTGGTAATCGAGTTGAGTTCAATTATTTCTCGATACGCGTCCCAACATTGATCATCAGTTTCTTCCGAGTTCATTCCTTTTGCTCTTTTCTGCTCAAGACTTTCCTTTATTTTCTGTCCAAATCTGAGCATTTGATTTTTATTGACAAATGATACCCAGATCAGCAAATCTTTTGTAAGATCAATAAACATATTCCAACAGATAGCCGCCATCAATCCAAATAATCCCATTGTGTACGTTTTCCAGTTTAAACGGGATCCGTAATCCTCTTTGAATGATTCACTATATAGATGATCCGTCTTCCATAAAAACAAACCCATTGACGTCTCTTCTGAATGCTCCAATATTAGCCCCTCAAGTGACCAGCTGTTTAAATCTGTGTACATTACAGGTTTCAAGATAGCCATTGTTGTTGTCCCAATGCCTATTATAATGGGCAGCCATTCAATCTTATTTGTTGGTACGGGATGGTTAGTTTGGGCCCCTTGGGAAAAACCCTTATCATAATGGTCCCAAGTCTGAAGTATCTTGGTAATTTTATCTTGTCGAAAGACAAAGAAGTATGTGATGTACAAGTGAATTCCGCAACCAACGATAAAATATCCAACGTCGATGAACTGATTAAGGGTACGGTCTTCAAGGAAGTAAACAATCTCGTATTTCACTTTATTAAAGGAGTTGAATAATGCCAGGAGAGAAATGTAGCAATAGATGATCTGTGGTGTGAAAAAACAGATTTGTCTTAATGTCCAGTCTTATATCCAAACTTAATAATATGTTGTTATATGAAGCCAATTTAATTGTAAACCGCACGAAAACAGAAAAAAACTATGGGATTACGAATAAGCCTCAGTTAAATTATTTGTATGCCAACATTAAAATAGTGTTTACTTGATATTTACTATAGTTTTACTCAATAATTTACACCTATTACAACAACGCCATTTTCGGTGTTACTTTAGTTGCATGCCTAACAAGTAGCATAGCTTTCGCACCAAAGTGCGTAAATTATTTTTGATATTTATGTCATACAGTTCTCAACAACATACGTACATATATAAATACAAACAAGGAAGCGCACAGATTCTAGTCTAACATTAACGTAGTCAGCTCTGAACCCACCCATTTTTTCATGTTTTCCGGTAGGTGTTTTATTAGAATTACTTTTAAATAATTAGTCTTTGTTGGTTGAATCTTTTTGTATACTCAAACATGCTCTTTTCGTTACTCGAACATATTCATTTTTTTCTATACTCGAATTAATCTGCTATACTCGATCATAACGACAAGCTGAAATTACTTTGTGGATAATACCGATGGTTGCTTATGTGTTTTACAATGACAAAATGCATCCAGGTTATGACATGTTAAATGCTTTTACGTGATGACCGTAACCTCCGGTAATAGCCTGATTGACTGAAAATTAGTGGACTTGTAACCCTTGAAATTAGACACATTTGGGAGTATCGAAACAACGCTGGTCATATATATGGTACATATTTCATAATAAGCTTAACAATTTACACGAACTATGAAACTACTTCTTACCTTTTGGATTATGGAAAGTGACAACTGGCGGGTACAAAGCTGATCCGTTTCAAATCTATCCCATTTATTTGGGGTCAAGCAGCAGTAGTAAATGAAATCAAAGTAGCTGTGTACATATTTCGCGCACTGGAGTGCAGACTGAGCGCCATTCTTTCGTGCTTCTCCTTGCGTCGGTATTTCCACTACGAAATTTTCTTCCTTTTCACTTGTATTTCCTTTGGGCCTTTTCCGTCTTCGTCCCTGAACCTGTTGACCCTTTCGTTGAAACGAAACCTTGTTTCTTTGCACTGATTGGTTTGAGTTTTCCGGTTGACTGCTTCTATCTCCACAGATTTTGTCTGAACTGGAGTACCTTGGAGAAAACTGACTAAATCTTTTGGAAGTAGCTGAGCCAGGGTCACTTTGTGAGTCCCAATGATTGTCTTCCTCAGTTACTCCAGGTTTACACCCATTTAATAAATTATTTTCACTAGTTGACTTTCTTCGATTTATAAAAGCAATTTGTCTCCTTTTGTAATCAGTATTTTGCCAATCAACTAAAGTTTCAGGATTAATTTTTGTTACAAATTTCTTCGAAGAGTTGGCCAAGTGCCTTGACCAAGGAACACGGGGGACATTGCTGTCCCCCTGCATTTTGTAAAAAATCTTTTCTTAGACTTGGAATAAAAAAACTCGTTTCCTTGAAGAAAGTTAAAAGAGAAATAAAGAAAGAAGCGTAAGAACATTTTCAAATGAATGTACAAAACAATATAAAACTGACGTGTAAGAGCGTGCATATCATGACTAATCCCTCCATGCATCCAGTACGGATGCCATTAATTATTCAGAAAGCAAATATAGCATGAAATGAATTCTACCCCATTTTTACGTCATTTCATCTATCTTGCGTATGACTGGAAGCGAATGTAATGTTGGAAATATTTACAACAGAATTTGGAATGTAAGTAAAATAAGTAGCATTATTGAGTTAGACTTTCGTACTCAGAAAAAAAGTATTCCATTTTATTTTTTTATTGAATGTTTAAATGCGATATAGTAAAACAGGTGTAATAGTTATAAAGCAAGGGTGACATATTTACAGACTCGACAGAAATACACTGTTTTTATTTAACTGAACTAGTGATACATATTTGTATTCATAATTTACATAATAGATACGTGCTGGCGTAATTGCATATATTGAACGTTTTTAGTACACCAGGTTTTTTTCCGTACGAAATTTTGCACATAAGAAATGCATATGAGCAAAATCTATTTGTTACACAAAGCTTTTGTAATATGTAACCGGATAGACATAAAATCATTCGTTTAATTTGGGAATCCTGAAACACAACGGGTAGTTAAACATATTATGGAATCATGTTGAAAGATTATACATAGTTTTGGCAACTAAACACGAAAAGACCATAGTTGTAATCGTTTTCAATGTTTTAATGCGAAAATGCATAGTTTGCATATTATCCTTACAACTTTAGACGTCGTTTCTTTTAGAAGAACAGTCTCATCTGTAATTAATTTGAATAAAGATCATATCTTACTATAAAATTGGCTAACTATACACATGTTGTTAAATATACACCCATATTAAAAAATGAATATTATTGTTTGGTAAAAATATAAATTAAAAGAATAATCAAAGTGCATGTACAAAGCTTATGTTTACTTTGTTCACATCTTCATACAATATTATAAACCCAAGAAATACCATCAAAAATTACATAGATGGCTGTAAAAACCACACTCTTATTTTCTTGCTTGCACTGCTCAAACTCCGTCCATTCTCACTAAGCAATAACATTTGCCATGCATTCATAAGGGTTCATTCATTATACACCATCAAGTCTTTATTATCATCTCACACTCGTTTCTAAACTACTATCCTCCACACTACTCAAAAAAATTATATTCCATTCAACCATAACACCTTATCTACCAAACAGCTCCATAATCCAACCCAGTTTCTCTTCAATTCAACCTGCTCAGCCAAAATTACCATTTACCAAAGTACCAAACCCAATATATCCAAGTAAAATCAGCCTAAATTCTTACAAAACAATATAAAAACCTCAAATATAAAAGCAAAGTACTTTAAAATTATACACATTTAAAAAAATATTATAATTTAAATTGCATGCCAAAATACAATTCCACTACATACGTTTATTTGACCAGTCCTCAAGTTTTACTGTTAATAAAATAGTACCTATATCAGACATACATACAAACACACACTGACATAAAGCTCCCTTCGACCAAAAATATATCCACATCAGCATATATCAGCATATACATATCCTTATATGTATACCAGCCTTATATCCATTCACTACTGAACCCGGCCCAACCATCGTCACTACATTAGCATACACGCTATACTACCAAAAGCTCACCCAAAACCAGTCTTGCCACCTTGCATATATTTTTTTTCCTTCTCTACTTCTTCCACAAACCCATTCTCCATCCATTCCATACTCTCTTCTTTAAACACACATACACAACCCAATACTCCACATTCTCCTCCAGAACACCAAATAACACATCAAAAACTCTCCTTCCTCTCCTTTCCATCTACACACCAAATATATACACAGCTTTATACTCTACAAACCAAAAAGTGGATATCCTTGCTCACTCCTCACCAGTTTCTCTAGTCTTCTCCTGCATTCTCTCCATCAAACAACGTAACCAAACCAATCCTCAACCAAAATAAAATCCGTACTCTGTACACATACTTGGTTTTTTTTATTCTGCTTACTCTGCTCATTTAATTAACAACACACCTTACATACATACACATTAAACAATTATACACATACGAATGCATATATACACCAAATATATATGGACATTGCTATAAAACGTGCTTATATCCATGTGTGTATTTTTTCAAGAGAAGGAAATTATTGGTAATATTTTCGTGTGCACTCTTTTTTTCATCGGCATGCCAAAAAGGTCTGGCCTGTATTTTTTTCACTTGTTATTGTGAATATAGCCAGTGGAATATATTGTGTGAGTTGACTTGTCTTGACTTGGATTATTATAATAACTGGTGAGTTTTCGAGAGTGAGAGAGTTGGATAATGTGAGCAGGTTATGAATAAATAAATAAATAAACGAATTTTTTACTGCTGCTGCCTGACTCTGCACCTATTATTGTTTTACTATCGACTCTCGTGCAAATAGCGAAACTATATGTGTGTATTTTCCTTAATATAAAATACACGGAGAATTTTGCCAATACAGCAGAAAATATAACAGAACTAGTCCATTGTAATCATAATCATCATGATGATGGTGTCGTCAATATCATTATCGATAGATTTAATATAATAATTGGGTTAAGATTTGAGTTGATTATCGAATTAATATATATTTTGATTAAGAGTGTTTAAATGTGATTTGTCTAATGTGCAATATATTTAATGTGAACGTTATATTCGATTAAGAGAGATTTTGATTTTTTAAAGAGTCGGCTTTATTGGTTGTTTTGGATAAACTATTCTTAGAGGGGACGTATTTTTAGATGTAATTTACATCATAATAGATCGTTTATGTAAAGTGGGTAAACATATGTGATAAATTATGAGTGGAGAGGGGGATGACTTTAGTGATTGTGGTAAACAGTGGAATAAATATGATGAAAGAACTACTTGTTTATTTAGAATTCGGTGATTTAGGAAAGTAAACTGGACAATTGTTTGAAAAAATAATAGTAAAGTGAACTATGTACGTTAAAAATTAAACTTGTGACAAAGTGACTTTCAGTTTTATCTTAGACACATAAAAACTTTTGTTTGGCTTCATAATCAGGGCAATATTAACCCGGCAAATCTTTACAAGTGGCAAATAAAGTGCGAGTTCGGCGTCCTTAAAAATTGAAATCGTGTAAACGGAACGTCATTGTTGGCTTACTGAACCAGTCATAAATTTAAAGGTAAGCTTTTATTAATTGTTTAGTTAATATTTGTAGTTTTAGAGTGTTTCCGGCAATTTTTATAAAATTCAAATAAAGTTAACGATAAAGAATCAGACAAATAAAATGTAAAAATATATTTGCTGACGTTTTTGCTGATGATCAATAGTATCAGATAGTGAAAGGTTAAGCTTATATATTTTTCTGTCTGCGTTATCATATTTCGTTTCCTGGGCTGAGTTAAACAATATCACTGTCATCAAATATCACCATATTTGGTGTGTATTGAGTAACTTTCCATTTACAGTATAAAATCATTTGGGTTTATGGCTTATCTTTAGGGTACGTTCACACTATACCTTATATTTTCTTTTTTTTGCCAAATGTATACAAATATATTGTTTTGTTGCATTTTTTATACATGAACGTTCCCCTAAAACGATTCAATAAATTTGCTTATCTTCACGATCATCCATATCCACAAGTCGACAAATAGACGCCACCAAAAAAACCAAAACGTAGCCAAGCCAAAAGATAAACTCTCACAAAAACTAATTAGTATTAACACAGGTGGCATGTGACAAAAAAATCGAGGTTGATTCTCACCTGTCATAATGCATATATGTATCATTCACAATTGAAATGCACATACAATCTGACGAGTTTACCTTACCATTCAATATAAAAGAATCGATAAGCACTGGATTCCAAATATCCACTGAGATATCAAATTTAGATAAGCGTATAAGCATATTTTTAGTTGAATCTTTACGTAAAAGTCGATTTTATTGTTCGACTTAAATGGTAAATTTACATAAAAAACCTTAATTAAAAATTTAGGATTGGCATGAATTTAAATTGAAAATTTAAATCCATAAATGAAATGTAACCTTTAAAATGCATTTGTTAAATATTTACGTCACATTTCCTCGTTGTTTGACAATTTATTGAGCACAGGCTTATGAGGTTTAGCATGTCATGGGCAAAAATAATAGATCGATAACCAGAAAAAAGGAGAGAACGATGGACATTGACTTTCATGGATTGGTTTTGACGTGACGTGACGTTACGTGACACTCGTGATAGGGAAATTAAATGGTCGACGAGGCAATGCACATGTACATGTTACACATATGCATACTTATTATATCGTTTTTTCATTATATTTTGGCGGTGCTAAGCAGCTTAACGTTAACACTCACAGCTAATTCATCATCCTTTATTGTTAACTTGAGCGAGTATCAAATGTAATCATAAATTACAACAGTAGATTATTAATAGATTGGATAGCCGGTCGATAAACTTAACTAGGATATTTGTCTCGTGGGTTTTTGATGAATAACCGGAAAAATATATTAAATTTATTACACAGATCAGTGTGACCTATACCTAAAAGAGAAGTAATGCTTTGCTCTGTTTTGGGAACATACCGTCGGCATTAATCAGCCAATCAGAATACAAGAATGTCTCATCCCGTGCTTTTTATTGGTCGATTTCGATAACCGAGTTAAAGAATTACCCCACTCATATCTGATGCTTTCCAAACAAACGAAAAAATTTCTTAGCTCTCTTTTAGGTATACATAGTTCTGATCTGTGATTTTTGTAGAATAATAAGTCAATATACATAAATAACATGACAGCGTTCATAAGTTTGATCCTATCGTTCATATAAGCTGATAATATGAAGTATTCTTCACAAAAATCAATAATAAATGTCGTAATCTATGAATAGCCCCATCTATATTACTTACATGTCCATGTGTATTTTGTCGGGCTTTTTTTGTTTACTTTTTTCAAAAGGAAATCTGTTTTTCTTTCAGTCTGCTACTTTTGCGTCTGCTCTATCAGTCCAGACGCGACCTACTATCGCGTCGGTCGGTTTCTCTAGAAAAAATAGCCGCTTTTGTTTCGATGATTGAAACGAGATGTTATTTTTTTGTGGATGTTTACAAGATTTGTAATCTTTGCTTTTCTGCTAAACTAGATAGATCACGTGTTACACATGTAAGCATCATTTCATCACTATCTGGTTAAGTCATCACGATGATTAATCAATAAACCTGAGAAAATAATATGCGACGGAAAAATAAACTGACAGCGCAGTTTTTTGAAGCACCTTTTATGACGTCATAGTTATTTTGGTAAAAACGTACCAAGAAATCTTATTTTCAGTGCAAAATGATAACAAATTTTGATGACTATACCAGATGTGTACAGAAATAAAGGTAACGTATTGCAAATAGCCATACAAAAAAACTTTTTATGGGAAAATGTATCCCATCATTTTTTGCTAAAGTTTCTCGAGAAAAATACATATTGGCATGGATGGCTGTGGCGTCACATGTACACAACCAGTTAATGGAAAAGATTATTGAGAAAGTTTATTGTTTGGCTGAGGCGTGGGATGGTTGGGTTATTAAAACAGTTTTACTTATTTATTTAGCGCTGGAAATGGACTTTTTTATTATGGTGTCGTTCATATAGTTCATCTAAGTACTTATATTTATAAATTTATAAGCTATGTTTTACGAACAGCCCCCAAATTCATGCATAAATGCAAGAGGTCAACGTAACACTAACAGATTCCTGATGCGGAGTAAAATAAAATAGGATCACAGAAGAAAAAAAAACAAGTCGGTTAACACAAAACAGTTATCCGGTTCAGTATTTTTTGCTATGGTTGGGTATTCAGGTTTCCAACTCAGCACCCAGACGTCGTCTTCTCTTTTTTGGTTTATTTTGTATTCCAAGTAAACCGAATGTGACGTTTAGACCGGAAAAGCACGTAACATAAAACATGCCACCACAGAACATTTCTTTCATTAGAAATAAAGTTATAAGGGGCCGTTCATATGTACACTGTACTAAAAATATATAAATCGAATACTTATATTTTAGTGCAGCAAATATTTATATAAGTTAGCCCAAAATAATGAACGGCCCCTTATATCATATCCAAGTTGTAGTAGTTTGTAAAGTCCATCTGTTATAAATACTCATAAAGTTTGGAGGCGCCATAAGGGAAAAATATTTTTTACGTGTGAAGCGTGATAACTTATATAACCGTTTTGGATGCAGTCACACAGTCGTCTTACTGCGCGTTATTCCCTAAAAAACCACCCAAGTTTGCTTTGAATTTTAATTGGATTTTATATTTCTTCCCGCCCTGAGAGTCTAAAAACGACGTACTAATTTGTCAGTTCGTCACGTACCGTGCAAAATTTAAATGAGGATAAAAACAAATTATGATACAAATTTCCATCTCCGAGAATTCGAGAGAGAGAGAAAGTGGTTTCCTGCTTTGCTGTAGAGTATATCCAACAACCAACCCAACTCAATAAACTTTCGAATGTCTGTGTTTCTGTCACGCACAACAGAAGCTCTCTCTCAGAAGAATATACATATAAGTTATAAGCATTAGACCGTAAAATGAAGTAGAGGAAAATGACGTAAGATCCTTTTGGCTTTTTGCATTCCCAAAAATAGAGAAATGTCAGCTTTGAAGGTTTATCTTCGTCTCAATTTTGCGTCGTTTTACTGTTCCGCTGCTCTGTTTTGTAATTAAAATTGCATAATTACACGTCGTAATGAGAAAAGGTACACACGTTGGTTGTTTGTCGAATTTTGCCACATGACAGCTTACGTAAAAAGTTTGACATTTTACGTTTGTATTTTAAGGTAGGTGGATTGGTTGTATGCGTGGGCGGGGATATGGGTGGTCAAACGTTTTTGAATTCTTGACAGATGTACTAAGGGAGGAAATAAAAAGCATTGTAATTACTTTTCCGACACTTTATATTTTTTTATTGAATAAAATAAAGTATTACGTATCTTAGCTCTAAACGGTCGTTTAAATACGAACGGCTCCCTATTCTGTAGTTCGAGTACATAATTTAGTAAGGCAACCAGTTCTTCCAAGGTTTAGCTTGCGGCTCTGTCCTGGCCTGTCCTAAATAACACGAGAGCGCCATAACACCGGCAACCAAAAAGGCTATTAAGTTTTACTCGAATTGTGTGAATAGAAAGCAGAAAGCATACTATTCTAACAAGGCTGAGCTTTCACTAAAGCTACGGAGGAGATGAGAACAGCAGCGATGCGATGAAAAAGAAAGAAAAAGAGAATCGATAAAAGTCATCGTCACTCTTCAAAACGCAGCAGCTTTTTACTGAGCCTAGCTAAAAAAGTAAAACTCAAGCCATAGTCCAGAGGAGACTAGTCCGAGACTAGCCAAAGCTCTACTCGAAACAACCAGAAAAGCGACCAGCCATATAAAAAATTATTTTATGCTTTCTAAATCTTTCCATGTACGTTTCTAGGGTCGGCACAACTTAAAATACAGATATACATACAAATATATAGAATTTAAGTATATTTAAGTATTTAAGAGACGTTCTGGAAATTAAGTCGAATTTTTAGGTTCGAATTTGAATTTTTGCACATTTTGTTACATTCCGACCCAATAAACATCCCATATACATATTTATAGTAGTCCACTTGTTATATAGCTTAAATGACCACTTTTTATCTCTAGCTACCTATCTTCCAAAAAAATATGGGATTTGTTCGTGATGACTACACCAATCATCATTATTTTTTAAGGGACTGTTCATATACAAAATAGTTGACATAATTATCATTAAACATTCGATAAGATTTATATCGACTAAACTAATAGAAATAGATATCTGTTCATTTATTCTTGTGTCGTAAATAGTGAACAGTCCCAAAGCAAATAAAGTGTGGAAACTACCAAGACCACCACTTTCCATTCCCAAAAAAAACCACATAGGCTTTCCCATTCCACGAAACAGCTTTTCACTTGCTTTTAAAACAAACATGACTTGTGATGAAGTGTGGTTTAAGTTCTCAGCCAGTATATTTAATGTACTACTTCGTTTGAACTTTCCTTGCTGTCTCCTCGTCTTTTTTGTATTTATGAACTTAAATTAAAACCATTCAAATTCAGATTAAAACGTTTTCCTACTCTTTTTGAGGTTGACATGACATCACATTCAAAACATGTATGCATGCATGCATGCTTGCATGGTCTTCTTTTTTAATCGAAAAAGTTGTCTACCAAATTTACTTGAAAAATTCAAAAGGCAACACTGAAAAACCACATAAAAAATTCTATCAAGTTGAAAAGTTGGTCAAGTTTACTTTTTCTGTCTTTCAAGTGTGGTGTCACATTTTAGCAAATTACGTCACAAAATTTTTCCATAAAAATATTATTTTCAATAACAAGCATAAAATATATTCCTTTTATTGTCATAAATCACAAAAAATAACAATGTGGCAAATCGAATTTACATTAAAATATAAAATATATGCACTCAACTTACCTTTATGTCATCTTTAAAAAATGCATTCAAGTTTTTGCTATTGAATTACAAATGTAAACGCATATTTTATTTAAAGTTGTTTTCTGATTATTTTTAATAAACTATTTAATGAAATCACAATACATGCTCGTTTGCTGTACTTGTGTACAAAATCTCAAGGATTTAGTCAAGTCAGGTCAGTATTTGTTCGTATTCACTATGCAAAACTTGCTTGGAACAGCAAAGAAAGTCATATTTTTAACATTAGGATTATTCTTATTAGTATTTATAGCATGTCGAGTCAAGATAAAATCGTAAAGGCGTGTTCAACAACTTGAGAACAAAGTAGTTAAGCAAAATAAACTTTTTTGAGTATAAAAGTTGAAGAAATGATTAACTTTTTGCTTCTTGAGTTAGTACGACTGACTGACTTGTAGTACGACTAGTTTGTTAAGCAGATGTTGTCCGTAAGAAAATGGCTATAATTTGTCATTGTGCTAATTAATGGGCTTTTATACTCTGTAAAGGAGTTCCTTCACAGGAAATAACGTACACAAAAGTTTTTTTTAACTTGTTATTACGTATTTAGTACTGTAGTGGTTATATAATCAAATGTATAAAACGAATTGTTAATTTTGTTAAATAATTAAAAGTTAGTGGATTTGTAAAGTTTAAGGAGTTTTTCAAGAGAAATATCTACAATTTATGGTCTAAAATCCGCAAGAGTCCCATGGGCTATTTTAAGAAAACCACAGAAAACGAAAGTTTATACCAATTCGGTTTTAGGATTCGAAGAAAAAAATATTCGTTTGGGTTGTAAAGTTTCAAGGTTTTTTTCTAGAAAAAAAACCTAAGCTCTTTGGTAAGCCTAACACGCCAGGTGGTTTTAATTGCTATGAAAATCTGCATTCAACGTTAAAATAATTCGTTAAAAATTTATCTCCTGAAAAAAAATTAAATAATTAATTGTCAAAATATTTAAATATTCTGTTTTATATACGTTAATACGATGCACTAACAAAAATATATTATGACAGCTTAAAAAACACGTCACTATGCAAATGTAATAAATATACAATTATACACTCCAAATATATTCCATCTTGTTTTCATTGTTCCTAAACCAATTTATTTGTTTGTTTACTTTGCTCTTTATTTGGAAAGCTATCTGGTTTCCTTATGTAAACAAAACGACAAACGAAATGAAATGGACTTCAATCTACCAAATAATAATACTAGCAATTTAAATGGTGAAAATGAATGGGTGTAAAAATGCTCACGTATGCGTTCCCTATACAAATATATATCACTACGTTTGCATATTTGTACTATTGATTTATTTACAACGGACAAAATATCTCTATGAGTAAAATTGCTTTGCTTTGCATTTCATTGTATATTTTCTAGAGCGAGAGAAGAGAAAATACTAGCTTTAGTATCTGCTCACGCAGCCAAATACTCAGCTTTCACTCATTCCACTTATCAGAGAGAAATCGTGTAATTACTTCCAGTGGAGTACTCAAAGTATTCTAGTGGCTAAAACTTGTGTATTTCCATGTAAGCACATATCAAAGCAAAGCGTATACCATATTCTTACATGACTTTATTTTGTTGACATATTTTACCTTGAAAATGGTAAACATTGGTTTTTTGGTTAAACATGTCCCAAAACAAACATTTCTATAAAATCGTAAACATTTCCAAATATGTAAAGCATCGTCTTACTTTTCTTAAAAACGATTGATCAAATTGAATATTTAATAATAAATAAATATTATAAATAGTTCTTTTAACTATGAATAATCCTTCAAATATAATATTTGTTTAGGATAGGTTTTGTTACTAGCTTTCCATTTTAACAATAAGTCGATTTAATAGACAGGGTAGCATATAAGTTGAATATTTAAAATTTTAGCCTAGATTTTATTCAACCTTCTTAAATTATTTACCATTGAAATCTCTCCCTTTCTTACTTTTTTGACATGTGTAATAAATTATTCTCGTCTAAAATCTCCTAAATTGCTTTAAAGGTGTACAAACTTCATTCGAGAGTATTTCTTCTAATATTTAGTTAGTTTTCCCTAATGTGTCTACTGGGAAATCGGTGAAATCTTTCCAGAAAATCCTACTTCCTTTCTACCTTACCAACTTTCTGCTTTGTTGTTCTATATACACTTATGTTAAGATATGGTTCCTTTGAGTTTTCTACCTCTCTCTCGCTTTCTCTTCCATTCGTTTCATCTTCTATTTATTTAATAACAAAGCTAGTAGACAAATTATACTCGAAAACTTCTCCACATTCCCCATAGACCCTTATTACATAAACAAAAGATCTGACAAGGTCTAAAGCTTACAAGCTCGCTTTCACGTTTGATTTACTAACGGTTCACATATACGAATATTACAGAGTCAGTCACAGTCTGTTTCGTTCTTGTCCTTATTAAATATTTCATACTTTATTTCAAACGAAGAAAATTTAAATATTGCATAAAAAGGAAACACAATCTTTGAACAAAATCACACATTTAATAATATATAAGTATAAAAGATGCAATGGAGATAAAATAGAAATAAAATGCTAACAAAGTTTACTCAGAGAGAAATCTAAATAGAGAGTCAGATAGATCTGTTTACGGGAGGTTTACTGTGTGGAAAAATAAATATTAAATTTGGTTGCGTTTAGTCGATAAAGAAGGAGAAGGATTCGGGTAGGATGGAAATGGCAGGTGGATTAAATATATAAAATTAAAAAGATTTATTAAAGTCGCTTTAGAAATATAATTATTTTGCAGAATAAAATAAACTGCACAATTATTTTAATATTTTTTTTTAATTACATCGATTTTAAGTCGGTTGTTAAATTTGGCTCTAAAATCAGACTATCAATTAAAATATTAATTCTAAAAATTATATTTCAGCAACAAACTGACATTTTTACTAAGGTATCAAACTAAACATCAGATTTTTTCCTATAATATTTAAACCAATTATGGAAATACATACATAATATGTATAAAACAGTTAAGCTCCATCAAAAATAAACCAAACTAAGCATATATTTTATGCAAACACTTATTTCTGCATTAAATATACCTGTTAGTCGTCAACTACCAAGAAAAATATAATGAGCTGGGCAGAGTATGTTTCATAGGTAAGAAAACTTTAAATATATTTTATTTTAGTATATTCACTTATATAACAGAAATATTTACAAAAAATTATTCTATAAACTTAATCCTTGTATATACTAAAGATATATTAACATTAAAGACTAAGTCTATATATTAGAGCATTTAAAATTCTCCAACCTTAAAAACACCCCCACCTAAAATTTTTCTCCTTTTTTCCAAAAAAATATACTTTTAACAAAGTCAGTAGAGAACAATTTTTTCATCTAGTTAAAAAACATATAAAGTACTCAAGTGCTTTTACCTTTCCTATCTTTCAACTTTCCAATATTCTAGTTTGCCATGCCGTGGTTTTATTTTGGTTTCGCTCTTATATTTTTCCCCATGTTCGCTCGTTAGTTTAAATGCACAGAGTACAAAAAAAATATATAGAATGGGGAAAAAATATATTACATTATGGAGGGTATATGGAAGGTGTAGTTGGAGGGACGCTGCTGACGGGATCGAGAAGTGGAGTTGATGAAAAGTTGTCCAGCTGCTCTAAAATATAAGAGAAAACCTGTACATGTTCCATGTTTGCTACTGTTCATCTTCAACTTTTTATTTTTTAATGATCTTCTCTCTTCTCGTCTCGCTCAGCTTTCCTCACAATTTTTTTTAATGGAGGGAGTGAAAAGGTAGATAGAGGAAAGTACAAAGCGTATAGATAAATATGTGGAGGAAACTGGAGGAAAGTTTTTTGGAGGAAAAAAGTTTATGCGGTTTTGATTATGCCATGCGTGCCCTTTTCCTTGTCCTTTTCAACCTTATTAGGAAAATAATTAGTGGTACTGTAACTCAAGCTTTGAATATTTTTTTTAGTTTAAGGGGTCGTTCATATATTACGTAAGTAGTCTAAATAAGCTTGAAAATAATTTTATTTCATTTTTTAGACTAATTTCAGGAAATAAATCAGTGAATTTAGCGAAGTTTAAAAATAGTATTTTTGTAGTTTTTTTATAAATAAAAAATGTTTTGTATGAACGACCCCATAAATTAAAAATTCATACAGGATAGCCAAACCACAATAAATATATCATGTAAAAAAGTTTAATGAGACGGGGGAATTCTTTTTGGCCAATTAACTAATTTACCGAAATGCTCTGTGCGAAAAAAAATATGTTCCATCATTTCCTTTCCTTTGCGGTTCTAAAACGCTGACATAATGGACTCAACTTAACTGTCTGGATTTACAATAAAGTATTTTTGTATGGAAATAGGGGTCGTTCATAAATCATGTCACACAAAGAAAGTTCAATATGAAATATATAAAAATAAAAATTGTGGAGATAACTAATGATTTTTTTCGCCAATGTGTTCATGTTACTGTACATAATATATATGAACGGCCCCTAAAGTAAAAAAAACTGGAACGTGACAAAACTCCAAATAGAGCTTTTCTTCCTTTTAAATATCCAAAAATTACACGCACATAAAAATTAAATAGGGTTGGTAAATAATTGTGTAGAGTTCAAACATAATTTTTTACGACTTGCCTTTGAAGTTGTAAAATAAATACTTGCGGCTTTTCAACTCAACACAAAAGCCAGTCAAAAGCAAACAGTTTATTTTTTATTTGCATAATAATTTGAGTACAAATGTTAAGTGGTGACTTTACTTGACTTGACTTGTGCAATCTTTTTTAAAGCTTCTCTAAGTAAACTTGGGACTACAATTTATACTTGTTAGGCAAATCATTTTACTATTTAAAAAAAAACAATGAAAATAATTTTTACATATATTTTTTAAACTGAACCAACGTCAACATAATTTTGTACGATGACAGTATCCTAAGCTACTTTGCAACTTATTATTGTTTGTCTGTCTATCCGTCTATGTGTATTTGTCTTCAAAAATTTCATTTTCTATTTTCAGAAAAATAAATATCAACAATAAATATTTAATTATTTTTAATTTTTAAAATTTATCAGGATTAGGTTTAATTTTCCCCGATTTCTGCTTTCACTACTTCGCTACACCGGTTTTGTTCACAGTTTTCTTTTACATTGACATGAAAAGATTATCGCATTTCTTTTCCATGCCAAAAATAGGCTCCTTTTTAACTATACATTGCTCTGAAGATTTAATTGTTATCTAATTAGTTTTTTTGATTTTAATTAAAAAATAATTATGATCTTATTTGGTTCTTGAAACCTCATCACCACCACCAATCAATCAACCTATTATAAACATGCTACGTCACGCATTTTTTCCCTTGTTTTTTTTACTTGAGTTGGATTATAATTATTTTATATACCTCATCATTTTACAAATTACATTCTTATCTGATCATCTTCATTAATTTTATCATTATCATCCCATCACTAATTAAAATTAAAATTGGAGCACACAGCTCAGAGCACACCACTAAAATAACAAGCTATTAATTAAAATTCTAAATTAGGACAAGGCACATGACACTACTACTAACACAATGACAAGATAATGATACAGATTACGAAGATGACAATGCTATTTATACACTAATTAATAATTAATTAATAATTATAATTAATTTTTTTTACTGTTGTGGTGGTCCAGTTAGCTTAAAAGAGAGGCTTTATTGCTTGCCTTGGTTGTCATGCTCTGTTCCCCGGTTTCCAGCTGACTTCCCTGGAAAAAATATTCCAAAACATATTTTCACTCAGCCAGTCAGTCAACCATACAAAAACAATTAAAAGATAATTATATTTATAATTAGAGGAATAATCACAATAAAAGCCCCCAATTAAATATTTTTTCTAAAAATATAAGTAAACTAGTAAGCCAATTAATTTTTTAGTCAACTCATCAGTTAAAATTAAAATAAGAGTATAGTGAAAATAAACTATAATTAATAAACCTTTAATTTCAATTCAAAGTGCTTCCAATTTAAAATTAATTAACTAATTATGATTTTTCTCTTCATTTTATTTTCCAGCTCAAAAAATAATCATCATCGCTGCCACCGCCCGCCACCATCTCAACTGTAGAAGATCGGCTGTTGTTTTAATTGGTGTACTGCACAGAACAATTAACTAATTACATACTGTGGACTGGTCATTTGAGTGAAAAGTGTATTTAATTCTTTAATTAAAAAAAGTGAACAGTTAAATTATTCAAAATGGAAAACCGACCCCGCTACCGTGTTCCTGATGAGCTTCGCGAGACACTGCTCGACTTCACCATAGCTTATCTGTTGGAACGACCTCCCAATCTTATCGACTTTGGGATCACATTTTTCCAAAGACTTAAGCGGGATCGGGATGGAGGTTCCACAGCCTCCTCTGAAGGTGCTCGTGCGGGAGGAGGAAGGAACAGCCAAGATATGAATGGACGGGACATGAACGACATGGATGATGATGGTAAGATGATAAATGAAGAGCTATTTTTTTAGCGGCTGTAGATGATAAGCTTTCCATTTAATTCACTTCGTTTACATTTTAAAAATCTTCTCGCCATCTCCAAAAAAAACAAATCAATCATATCAGTTTTCATTTTTTGAAGTCTCCCGCTGCTTTTTTCCACTTGATTTGTTGTAACGATTGTGTACAAATCTTGTAAACAAATTCAAAAGAATCTTTATTAATGCGGTATGGTATCTCTTGCATTTTCTTGATGAGTCATTCGAATCGCCTTTCGAATAATACCGCCAAATTTAAAACTGTCTCTTCAAATTTTTAAGACGATGATGACTCATTAAAAATACTCAATAATAGTACCACGTCATTAATCATATTTTTATTTATTAAAGTATCAACTTAAATATTCTAGTCACACCTCTCATTAAAAAATTAATATATCCTCCCATTTATTATTATTATTTATTATGGGGCCGTTCACAAATTTCGTTACAAAAAAAATCACCGGAATACATTTTTTTCGATTTAAATACCTTATTTTAAAAGATGTATGTCAGTCAACCATTAATTAATTAACTAGAATATAATTAAAAACCCTAAAACAAACGACATTACTAATGAACAGCCCCATAATTATATGCCATATCATTATTGCATGCATGCTTTTTAGTAAAGCAAAACGTGACTAATCATCCTCTTGTTATCAATTCATATCATCTCGCACCATCTACACACTGGTGGTATTTTTGGTGGTGTTGGTGTTCCTTTCAAAAAGATAAGCAATAAAGATAAGCACTTTAAAAATACATATATAGAAAATGCGATGACTTTGCTCAAAAAATATAATGTGTAGAATAATTCAACGAAAAATGTACAAAAATATTTTTATTCGATCTGATCACCACCGCCAGTGGTGTCATATGACCTTAAATAGAGGAAAGAAGGTGGAGAAAATTTTAAAGAATAAAAGCTTATTCCCTTTTTTACCCTGTGCAAGAAGTGCTCAAAAACAAATGTAGTCAAATCACATGTATGAGTGGGGCTTTTCAATATTGACGTCGTTTAAAATATTTTTTTGAAATTAAAACTTTTTAATTTAGCCAAAAATTAACATTTAAAATATTGCAGCCAAAATTTATCATTTAATAAACTTCCTGTAAAAATATTGTCAAAAGAATCCACCCAAAAATTATTCAAAAATATTCCCGCCGTTTTTTTAAATTCTGCAATTCTTTTTAATTCCCACCAAAATTTCACGCCAAAATTGATTTAAAATGTTCGCCAAATTTTTTAAAAATTAAATATTATTTCCCAACTTATATTGGCACGTGATATATGAACAGTCCATATTTCAAAACATGACAACAATTTAACCCTAAAACCATCCCATCCCATTTTCTATTCTCTTTTTTCTCTCTTCAATCTGCCTGTCTACTAAACGGCCTACGCAAAACAATTTTCGCTCCTCTCTTCTTCTCTCCTTCTTATTTTTGCTCATCGCTATCGTTACCCTGTGCTCCGTCACTAAACTCTAATACCTTCAGCTACACATCTCTTCTCCTTAGTCCATTGTGTAATCTTTTTGTATACAAGGCAGCTGTGCTGTACACTCGTACTCTAATAACATGTATTTTACTCTACATTCCACACCACCACCACCACAACACCAAAACGATAATGGATAATAGCTCAAGAGAGAAAAAATCCAACATTGTTATTACAATCCACACTTATTATTCTTCTTCTTGGTCGTCATTGCCTTGCAGAGACTCGACCAAACCATTTTTATGTTTGATGATAGGGGTGGCATGATGGTTGCACGTTGAAAATTTAAGGGGCCGTTCATAAAACATGTACCTAAAAAAACACATTAATCGTACTAAAAATATATATGGGCTTAACAACTAATTAGCTTTTTAATGACGATACGTTCAAAGAACGTACTAAATACTAATAGTAACGCAATATGTGAACGGCCCCATACTAAAACGCGTAGTGTCTTCAATCTTGTTATTGTTGCTTGTTGTGGTTTCGTTTGGTATTTTTTTCTGCGATGCCGTGCCAAGCCAGAAGCAGCGAAAAAAAAACAATAAATTCAACCCCTTCACTTCTTCTTTTCAAACTGTCTTGCAATTTATAACACACCTACCTTCACTTAAGGGAACGTTCATATAAAACGTTATACCAAACAACTTTTTTTAAATCGAATATCAAATTTACAATATCAAATTAAGGCAAATACAGAATAATTTCGAGTTACAATACTTTTCAATATTCGAATTTGAATATATGTGACTATACTTATATGAACGGCCCCTTACCTATTTTTATTGCATGGCTATAAGCTATATGTATCGAATGGGTACTAATGTATATGTAATTTAAAAAAATCGAGATGCTGTGAATTTTGAAATAAGGAATAGAAGCAAAACCGCACATAAAAAATGATACATGGATGGGGTAGAACGTATAAAAAAATGATATAAGTGTCTACTTTTTTCTCCTATATTTCTCCTCCGGTAATAAAGAATGGACTGAATGTTTAGCACGTATGCTCACACATATATAAATATATACATACATATGGTAATGTTTTTGTTTGACGTGCTATTGCAATTTTTACATTTTTACACCTGCAGAAAAAAGAAGAATAAATTGGATAGATGTGTAGGTTGGTTTGCTAGGTATAGTTTAGATGAAAGTTATGGGATTAGGGGGATGAAGATGAATTGTACAAGGTTTAGTTGGTGTTTTGTGATGATCTCGGTAAGATGTACGTACAGATCAAATGACGTATTTTCTTAATTTGTCAGGGATCAAAAAAGGCATATGGTTAAGATTTTTGTGAAAAAAGTTCGAATGTTCGAATTATATAAATATTCGAATATGCCATGTATTCAAATTACCCAAATATTTGACTTAAGTAAATATTCGAGATACCTAAATATTTGAATTATCTGAATATTCAAAAAGTCAAAATATTCGAATTTGCAATTATTCGAATTTGAATTTAAATGAAAAAGTACTTATATGAGTGTATTAAATAATTTTGATATCAAAAGCGACTAAATATAGAAAATTAATGCGTGGGCGGTATTTGTGTTTCTAGACAATATTCGAAATTGTGAGATTTTTTTAAAGATATAGCTTGTTTCAGTTATTTTGGCTTTACAAATAGTGCCATATTGTTTTATTTTGTGTTTTTAGTGTGTTTTGTTTGATGAAACGGCTACCAAAATTTGTATTCTAGAGTTTTATGTTGATGTGCGGTGTTAAAAATTTGATCCATTGTTTTTCCCTTTATAAAAATTATTTTTTGAGAAAAAATGTTGCCAAAAACGACGTTTGCTGTAGAGGAAGGTCAAAATGCAAGCACTGTCACCAAAACCGGTAAAAATAACACCGGTAAAGACGAAGATGATGAATCTGGTAGTGGCGATGGTAGAGGACAAGGAGGTATGCATTTTGGTTTCGGTTTACTATAAATACTATAAAATGTCATTCGAGTAGAATTGTCATGGTCTCTGGAACAGAATATAGCTCAAAGAGAAAAAAAATCAATAGAAATTGTATAGCTACTGTAACAAAAACATAGTATCAAGTTTAATATGTAGGGAATAAGGGGTCGACCATATATAGCGTTACATAAATATCCAATAATTTACTGTAAAGCTTTACAGATTTATTTTTGTAGCGTTACAGCTTAGCGGTGTTTGGATATCAGTTCCATTTTGGGCTAAATTTCAATTGAAATGCTAAAGGACTGACATTGTCGTTGTTGACTATGTTAAAAAAAACTAAAAATTGCAACAATTTAGCAATTTAATTCACTAGATTGGTTTTATTATTGGTTTCAAGAAACGCTTATTTCGATTATATAATTTTTATGGATTTCTGGAATAGGTGTATTTACTGCGTTTTCAATTTTATTGTGTGGTTCTTTATAAGTGATCATCACAATGTATCCAGTAAGATAGTGTGTGGGTTTTGGATATTTTAATGGATTGACGATTTCGTGATGATCACAGGTTTTTTGGGTTTTAGGTCATAGTGGTCACGTTCATAACAAAAAAGTCGAGTAAAAAATTGGTTAGGTTTTGCAGATGGCATTGCTCATTTTCAGTTGTTGTGGTGGTAGTTATGGTAAAAGGTATTATTATAAGAATTCACTGGAGATTCACAAAATTGTATTGGGTAACTACGCAAATGTCCTTCACTCCGCAGTTATAGTCAGCAGACAGATATAGTAAAAAAGTATCTTTTTTTCTAGAGTATGACTAGACATTGTAAAAAAGTAAATGGTTAAGGTAGAATTATTTTATTTGGGTAATAAAAATTGAACAAATGTACCATACGGTAGCGGTTTGAGGTATCAAATTCATCCGGTTTTATTGATATCCAATCTTGTTGGAGATAAAATCGTTTTTCAAAAAAAAATACTTAGAAGATTTCCAGAACTTATACTTATACATGTCGGATCGTTCATTTATATATATATATATATATATTTAATATATTATTGATAAAACGTAACCAAATAGAAAACGTTTGGCATAAAAAGCTACTTTATTTATTTTTCAAATTAGATTACAAGCTTTGATCGAAAATCCATTTCATTTTTCACCGAAACGAAAAGTTTTCTGCAAATACACAAAAGACGTTTATCAAATTATGTTTTTAGATCGAATAGTTCAAACTTGCTGATTGATAATTTATATTTGTTTTGTTAGCATGTCAACGTCAATTTTTAATCCAATTATTTAAGCTGTTACCTATGACACCTTATCAATTACACTAAACTGTGTGGAAATTTAACTTGTTTTTTCCCTAAATAACATAAGGTTAGAAAACACAACAGAGATCCAGTAAAAGATAAAGGGATATAGGAGGTGTAATCCAGCCTGTAATTTATTTCCAGTATTTTTTTGCTTGTTTGCTTGCCAATAAACGTGGTTCACGTAGTACGGCTCAGTTGGATGGTGTGAATAAATGAATTACCAAAAAAAACCTGCTATTAGCCAATTTTACTTTTTTGCTCTAGTTTTAATTAAGGGCTAAATGGTAATGTACCTATACGTATAGATATGTTTTAAGTATTTTTCTTTCCAGACACAAAAAAACAGACGTTTGTTTTTTCTACCGAATTTAATTTGTTTTTCAAAAACGATCGAATTGAGTCAAGGCTGTATTTTTCTACCTGAAATGCTTTTTTAGCTGATTTTTGCTTCTAACCAAATAAAACGTTTAGAGCTTTTAACCTAATGAATGTTTAGCCTACCTGAACTTTAGTGCTTTTTATCCAATTTATGTTTCATATATTCAAAATTAAATAATTAAGTTGCTTTAAAATTTTAACGTAATTTCCAAATATGCAAAAAATATGATTTTTCGTCCATATTTCACAATTTACGAAAACATTACAAAATAAATAGTTCGATGACCATATATGTTTCGTCATTTGTAGGATTTTAGCAAAATGACTCTAAAATAAACTTCCAATTTAATTGGTACTATGTGAATTCAAATGCTAATCACTAATTTAGCACCTATTGTTAACGACACGTTCTCGACTAAAAAAATTTACATTGATTTTGAATTAGAAAGGAGATTCGGTTCAAAATAACAGACTATTATTCCTTGAAGAATTAGCATATTTTTATTATGTATTTATAACCCTTTATTTTTATATTTTTGCAGACGGTGAACCAGACCCTACCCCACCAGTGAGGAATGTGGGTCGTCGAAAGTCAGTATTTGCTGAGGCTTACAATCCCGAAGAAGATGAAGACGATAAGCCATCCGTAAGTCGATACATAAACATAGCTATTAAAATACTTTCCACATAATAATTGCTAAACAATAAGCAATAGTAATTAAAGTCGTATTGTTATGCTAAGTAGCTTCACGAGAGAGAGAAAAATCAGGAGATTTATTGATCTTTTCTAAAAGTCATCTTGTCACTCTTTCAAAACAACAAAAGCAAGGAGACCGTTTTAATATCATGTAATTTAAATTAAGGTACCAAAAAACAATGAATATTCAGCTTAGCACCTTATTGCTAATATAAACGTTACTAATATTGAGTGACATTAAGCACCTAATTAAAATTCGAAAGGGTTAAGAATTTCAAATCCCCATCGTGAAAAAATCCGATCCACATTTAATTCTCCTTAATATCCTATTGTTATCTTCCTATATATTATTCAATAGTCACATTTAATTATCGTTTTATTTTATTTACTTATTTATTTTATGCCACTGGCAAAGCAAGCGAATAAAACGACAAATACGAAACGAAGGCCTGTCAAACAACATATAAAAAGAAAACGGGCGTCTTTGTCAACCTGTCAGCTTTTATCTCAAATTAATAGATCTAGAAAACGAGGACAAAAGAATGGGATATTGCAAAGAAGTATTAATATTTGTACGATTTTCTCCACTGGGTTGGTTTTTATGCTAGTTTAGCTAGCTACTTAACTGAGTTTGTATTTTTATTGGACTAGTACATTTGATTGACATGTATGTTAGAGCAATGTCATTACTTTGTCATAAAACGAACCAAGTAAGCAGACAAGAAGGGTCAACGATTTTGGTCCGTTTGGCTGTCTGACGACATGCTTATTATAAAGACATTGAAATACATGACGGGCAAGTGGAGTACAAAATAAAATGGATTTGAAAAAAGAGAAAAACGAGTCAAAAGAAAATAAATAGATGGTTGTCATATTTTCTCGGCGTTTTTTAAATGTAACTTGAAATGCGAATAAACGTTTATTGTAAGTTTATTAAAGAAAAACTGGGAGATGAAGGGGCGTGCTGTGCCGAGATACAAAAAAAACAATTTCGATTTGTTGTGCCGCCGCTGGTAAAAAAATGAAGTTGTGTCGGTGGTTCTGATGCGATGATGTTGTTGACATGGTTTGCAAAATGGTAATCGTTTTTAGAAAACTCTGCCGACTGAGAAAGACGGAGAAAAAAGTATTAACAAATGCAATGTACTTTAAATGCTCTTTTGTAAAGCCGATCAACAAAAATATGTAATTTGAAGTCATTAAGAGAGAAAAAGCGTAGTCAGTGCGAATCATGTGGATTTGCTGAATTGATAAATTTCTTATGTCATTTTATTTAGGACAGATATGTATAAAAAGTACATTTATTCTCAGAAAAAATACGGAATATTTTTTTTGTTAAATTTTTACTTATTTAGGTTTACGAAAGTGTAATTATTAGCTTTAAGTTTAGAAATGCATTAGTTTAATGATCCCGTCATGTTTTTTGGAACGTTGAGTTCCACAATTAATAAATATTTAGGTTAACGACTTGGTTTAGTGACAAATTTCTTAAAAAATGGCACAATGCATACAATATTTGTATTACGTTTCACTGAAATTTTGATCCAGGAGGAATTTTATTTATTTTCATGTTTACATCTGATACGTTATTTGCGTATTTTCTTTATCATTTCATGGGTTTACGGAATGTTATTATTGGTATTTACATCAAATAAATTCAATTTCCTTCTTTTATTGTCAATTTATGTCACTCCAATCCTTTTATTCAGTCAGTAAGTCCATAATACGTATTGACTTGCACTTGCGTCACAAAATAAATTGAGTACGCACTATTTTCCCCATATATTTTCCAGTTGGTAGGAAAATTGTCAATGGCAGATGTTTTTCCTACCATTATATTTATAGCAAGATGCTATGCCATGTTACTTGTTTTAATATTTTTTATTGTAATGACTATATTTAGAAATAGTTCCCTTATCCAATTTTTATCATGAACTGTAATGATTCAACATGGATTTCAAATTTTAAGTAAAATGTACATTTTTCAATGTTCAGATCATTCGATCCATTTCCTTTTAATGCTACTGGTTACATAAGTAGCTATATTCAATACATAAAAAATTATCTAATTGTCATGCTATTTATTAAAAAATAAAAACGTTTCGAAACTAAGGTTATAATAAACAACAAAGTTAAATTTTCCTTAAGAACCAATTTAATGGTACTTAGAATTGGTTAACCCATCAGAAAAATTAAAACGTTTTTCTAAAATATCCCGAAAAATTACACCATTTGTAAGAAAAATAACGGAGAAAAATACGAACTTCATTTCTCATTTCTTCATGTTTTTTTCAATTCAAAATTTTCCGACTAGATTTTCTTCTGTAATGATTTAACTAAACATATCTTAAACGAAATCATTTATAAACCATTTTCTTTCTAAATTAATCCATTTTAGAGTATACATTTCTTACATTTCGTAATCCTTTAGAATTATTTCGTGACAAAAAGAAATATATTCCATGTTTATCCAACAACAGCACTATATACATAATCCAACCAACCCGACAGACGTTCTTAACAATGTTATTACTAGGCAATGTACCAAAAATATCAAAGGAAAATACAAAAGCCCTTATAATCGTTTAGTAATGTTTCCTAATAAATTCTCGTACTAGCTCATAGAAAACAAGCTCCATAACAAGTTTAGCTATCTTTACGTGGTTTTATACGATACCGCATAACTGTCATAAAATATGTGGGAAATTACTTGTGTCAAGCACACTTGCGTAAATCACTGTCCTTTTCATACTTTTTTTTCCTGGACTAAAGTCCTATCTCTGTGGGAATCTCTCCAGACTCTTCGAGATTTTTCGGTGTACCAAAATCTCGAAAGAGTGTACACAGTTATACCACTATCTACACTTTCCACCTTTCTATATAACATTTTTAATTGAAAAAATTAATACCACTTTAAAATCTCTTTTCGTAAAAAAAATTGTTCAACGAAGGGTTAACAACCTTTGAATTTTAACCAAAATACATCTTTTTGAAAATTTTACATTAGAAATAGTACTGACGTCGGTAATGCTTTCGGTACTAAAAATAATTTCATTTTTCTCCTTTCACTTTCCACATTTATTTATTAAACAAAATAGAATTTTGTATTTCCAACTATTTAAAAATGTATTTTATTTCACGTCCAAAATATTTAGCTATTGTTCTAGCTATACCACTAATTGGATTTTTCTAGAGTATCCCCTTTCTAAAAAAATAAATGTAAAATTGATACGAACAGTAAATGCGTTGGCGATTCGAAAGATTATCCAATTAATCTCCAGCGAAACGAGTAGGCGTATTGGACTACAGTCTGTTTAATTTTTTAAAGCTTGAGAAGTTCCGGATTTAGTATTCCAACAGCTTAGTTTCACAAGTGCACTTTATAAGACTTGAGTACTGAGATTCAAATACCTAAGGCTATTCCCCACAAATTCATATTTCGTAGAAAATATGACGTTTTTGTTGTATTCGTTCCACCAAAATAGGCTAAACGACTATGGAACCTTGTTAAAAAAAATTCCATGTATACCTATTACAATTGCTATCGAGTTATCGTCAAACTACTAATTTTAAGTACTTGTCCTTTCATCATGATATAATGGCATTTTCATATATACATATATAACACTACTACACATTATTTTAGTACGTACAGTACCTCCGAACATAACGTTTGTATCTGCTCGCCATTGTTTTTTTTCATATTAACATACAAAAAGTATTTTAAGCTGCTCAGCTGAATAATGAACTAAAAAATATAAGCGAGCATATTTCCATGTTAAATGGAAAACGACTGTACGTAAAATATATAACGACTGAACAAATATGTGGAAGGAAAGTGAAGGACGTTCAGTGGAAAATGGGCTTGAAGTTTAAAAGCATTTCATTATCCTTTTATTATCATCAAAATAGCTAAACCATAGTAATGATTTTAATCACGTAACAATTTTCCTGTAAAAGAGAAAAGAATGAGGAGAAAGGAAAAGCGAGAGAATATTTTGTTTTTTGTAAAATAAACGAGCATCCGTTTTGTCTAATATTTTGTCTTTGTAGTTTTTGCTTTAAACTAAAAGGGTAAAATTTGATGAGTTATGTTAGAAGCCCTTGAATATGATATGTAGATTATATAATGTTAGAAAAACAAGTGTAGGAACATTTTGCATATATATTTTGTAGCGTTAGGAACCTATTTTTAGGTGTACTTTCACACAAAATCTTTTAAATTGATCGTGTGAAAAGCCCATGAATAGAAAGTATATTAGAAGAAGAATGGAACTAGGCATATGCATTATTTATTTTACTATATGGCAGGTTCCAAATTAGATACTAATAATATATAGAGTAGAGCAGAGCAGAGCTAATGCTTGTTTATTTTTTTGGCCATTATTCAAACTGAGTCTTTTCGTGTACCCTTTAATTTCTTTTGTTTGTTATTTTAGTGTATATTTTTTAAAGATCTCAGTTTCTCTTTCGATTTCTGTATTATTTTTATCGTAAAGGGTGCCGCAATTTTAATTACTTTAATTCTAATATTAATTACAGTTGATGTGCATATACACCATAAAATGCAAATATATTATGTGAATATCAAAATAATTTTTAGTTTGAGAACTTTGTAATTTTAGGGGATCTAAATGCCAAATAATAATATTTCAAGTTCATTTTTAAATTTGGAAATGCATTGCATAATTAGACACGTTGTTAAAAACGTGCTATTTTACTTTTATGAAATGTCGAAATTTCTGTCTAATTTTAGGAAAAAATAAATAAAACCATCAATAAAAAATGCAGGCTATTAATTCAGATGGCAAATTTAAATTTTATGTAAAAAAAAATTAACAATGACTACCTTCGAAATTCATAGAATTAATCTCTCTCTCTCTTTAAGTAACTGTTATTTATGTTCCGCTATTTTCTTTGGAATTATCTCTCAATGAATTTAAACATTCCAGCACACTACCAAGATCTCTAATAGTCTGGATTCGTATTCTCAAAGATTTATTCGTTAATATTAAAATGTCATATAGGCCATGTACATATATCACTTTTTTCTACTGAAAATCAAGACAACAATTCTGCTATGACTGTAATTCCAGTCCTCATTTTAATAATCTCAAGTTTTTGAAATCCATCAAAATAACAATATTATATTTTTTTACCATTCTTACAAAAAATATTTCCATTTTTGCATATTCATTTAGTCTTTATTTCCATCAAAAAATGGTAATTTACTGGAAAAGATTATTTTTCAATATCCTTTTCACTACAAAAGGTTAATCTAATAATATCGCCACATTTTTGCAAATATTACAATAAAACCTACTTGGGTAATACTTTGTATAATCGAGTATAGTACAACGTTGTAACCCAAAGCATTACATTCACAAATAAAACCGGAGCGTGTGTACATTATTAACTTCTTTACTAAAAGCTTCCTAATAACAAAAAAGGAAAAGGTAAAGATTAGATCAAAAAATCTTTCTAAAAAGGAAAAGAAAAACTAATCTCCTTATTTTCAGCCTTTTAATCAAAAAATCTTAAAGGAAAAAAATCCGGTTTCAAAGAAAATGAGAAAAAACATACGTACGTTTTTATGTAATATTATCGCCTTGACATCCAATTTACTGTAGTGAAATAAAAGGTTGTTGGATTTTGATTAGTGGTATTCTTTGTGGCCTAAAATAACTGTTGAAATTCTAAAATGCTCTTTGGTGACTTATGGCTGAGGTGGAAAACTTGGGTGCATTGCTCGCAAGAGTCTGGTGCTTGGGCTGCTAAATTAATGAATAGCTAAGCTTACGTGGCTTTGGAATGCGTGGCTTGAGAACTCAAATAAGGGCAAAGTGAGAAACTACA
>JAQFZG010000496.1:0-32016 GCA_034695465.1 Entomobrya nicoleti
AATGCTATAAAAGCATGGGACAAGTTGAGACAATGCTATAAAAGCATGGGACAAGTTGAGACAATGCTATAAAAGCACGGGGCAAGTTGCGACAATGCTATAAAAGCATGGGGCAAGTTGAGACAATGCTATAAAAGCATGGGGCAAGTTGAGACAATGTTATAAAAGCATGGGGCAAGTTGAGACAATGCTATAAAAGCATGGGGCAACTTGCGACAATGCTATAAAGGCATGGGGTAACTGGAGACAATGCTATAAAATTGACGGGGAACTTGAAAGAACTAAGTTAATCGTAATTACGTAGTTCTTTTCCTGAAGTAGGACATGACATCGTCCGAGGGTGGGAATTGAGGATTTTCGGTGGCGCGCAGAGTCTCCTTAATATTACTGCGCTTAGCGCAGTAAATGGCCTTTTCTAGTAATGAATAAATAATTAATCAAAATTCTTGGACCCTAAACAGTACTTTCTATATCAACGTAGTTCACTTCCTATCTAACGTGGCAACGTCTTCGTTTCAAGAATTACTTCACACTAATCATTAATAGAATTGGGGGAATATAAACAGGGATGCAGATAATACTTGCATAAGATGTTTCATTTTTTTGTATATTTGATTCAATTTTCTTAAGAGGTCACGCCCCTCTGAGCATCGCTAGATTACAAAGCTGAGAATAACTGATCAAAGTAGGAACAAAATAAAAATCATAAGCTTTCCAATACCCTGCCAGTTTTAAAAGTGTCTTTGACGGGTCGAAGAAAGGATATTTCCGCACATAACAAAAAAGATTTTGCTCTAGCTAAGTGAAAGGCACTCCGTGAAATGGTACCTAATATCATGATTATTATCACAACGAGAAAAAGGATAAGAGGACATGAGAATGGTGATGATGATGACGATGTCTATCACATCAGGGAAATCTCCTTTAAAATCCACTCATCCAAAAGGAAATGGTCGAATAAAAAGAGAGAAAAGATCCTTTTTTTCTGGTAACAAAAGCAGGCAAACGAACGACTGAACAAAGCGAACCAACGAGCGTTAGTGAATTGACATGATGACATGAGTGACATAGTGAAAAACAGAATTGGAGACCAACAAAGAAAAAATAAGAAGAAGGAATGAGGAAGAAAAGGTATATACCCGTTCACCACACACACCACCCACTACTACTGTACTATCATCGTCATTTCATTCAACTGATTGTAAGTTTCTGCGATGATGGTGTTTTTCTCCTTCTGTACTCACTTTACTGACAAGACAACGCACATAATGGACTTTCTATATAACCAACTCAGTCAATTCCCTTTCCGAAACGGCAAATAGAGAAAAGGTAAAGTGAAGAAAAAGTTGATAACGGGACGTGGACGAAGACTACGACAACGGACAAAAACGGCTTTTTTCTTATACTTGCCAGTATAAAAAAGCAAGTAAAAGAATAAAAAATGTATCCAAGTTATAAAATCATCGTATCAAGCAGCATATATATACCGTGAATTCAGGCATGATGATGGCGATGCTTATGGCATGAATAAAAGTAAACTCGTACGCACACTGAATCTGTAAAAGATACACGCGTAGTAATTTTGTATGGAGTCCGTTGTACTTTTTTTTGCTAAAGGATAAAAAAACGATGAAAGGAACTTTCAACGTTGCAATATTGACAGCAGGTATGTAAAGAGAGAAAAAGAGAGGATATCTTGTCTTGTACGCAAACTGAGACTATTGAGTTGACTAGTAGACGACTCCAGTCAGTATTTACCGTGATCACTGATGCTTATGTAAGTAGTGGAGAATAGAGAGAAGATCTTTTTTGCAACTGTAGAAATGGCGAAGCAAATAACCCTTTTACTAGAATAAAATACAGTTGGTTGAAGTGATATAAAATGGGAAGAATGAATTTGGAGGAAAATGGGATGGCATTTTGTAGTACTTTACGATCATGCTGATCTGCTACAATAAAAACTGTTTTGAATTTGCAATGAATACAAGTTGTTCAGAATACGAAATTGAATAAGAATCGGATGAAAATCGGGATGATAATGGTTCTCAATTGTAAGTCAAGTAAAATAAAATATAAAAGGACTTTTTTCACGGACGGGTGAATAGGTTGGTAGCTTTCACCAGGTGGTCTCTGATTTCATGGTTGAATTGAAACTGCTGCTGATGCGATGACTCAGGCATTACGGTAATGAATCTGATGACGATGATGATCAAGCTGATGGTTAAAGCTTATTTGAGTGGAATGCACTGTTCAATATTAATTAAAACTCAGAATTAACCCAAATTTGCAGTGGTTCGCATTCCACAGTGAATAGTTTTCTAAACGAAATGCTGAGCAAAAAATTGTACAAAATTTGGTAAATTGAAGCATGGATGGATACATTTGGTGAAAATATATGTACTTGTAAATACCATGTCATGTGGTTATAATTGATGCTAATCTTCAACTCAGCTAGTATTCTCCACTGGTAGCTTTCGATGTAGTTAATCAACCAGATTTGTGTGGTACACACAACAACATGTCATTCCATTAGAGATTTTGTGTCGTTGGCATATTCATTTTGAATATTTTTTAGCTATTTATAGTTTATAGAATTATGGAAAACTGTTTTGCTAAATAAGAAGGATTCATTTCAAGAGCTTATAAAATTCGCATTGTCCAAGTTCAAAACCTGCTCTCATTCGTTCGAGTGGTCCCCAATCGGCCCCCAAAATTCTAAAGGAGAGATTTTCAAGACGACAATACCATCCTATCTTTTCTCTTTTCGCTTGATGTGGTTGTTGATGTCAATCGAGAATCAATCTGATTCTCAGGTATTGTACACAATATGTATTCCAGGAAAGAAGCTAGCCTTTTACTCCAGGGACCAGACCAGAAATTCCTCTGGAATCTGAACAGAGAGAGAAGAATAGAAAGAGATCCAAAAATGTTCCACTTTTACCTTCAAGGAAGCCTTCCTTTATATTTTTCGATCACATCTAGGATTACCTTTTTATTTCAATACATAAATTTATTTTTTGGACTATCAACTATCTTTGTTACACGCAGTCCTTGCGTATGTACCTAAACATTTCTAGTCCTACTAAAAGTTCTCCGAATTTTAAGCTCTTCTCTATCCTCTCCTTGTGTACGTAAATGCATACCAGTTGTTCTAGATGATATATGTATCGTGATGGAATGGTGCACGTCGTCGTTTAGAGTTTATGTGTTTGTCTGTGTTTTTTGCATTATCATTGCCGTCCTTCACCTGACCGAATGATAGACAGATCAGTCTCTCAGTCTGGATACCAACTACTACCGATACATATACTAAACGTAAACTTTCCTTCGCTTTGTTCCATCACCTGCTCTTCATCTTTTTCATCTGCCACTACCAACCAGACAAAATGAGAATCTGGATTCATAATGCCTGATTCTCGCAAACACATCAGCAGCTCAAAACATATCTTATATGAGAAAAAGATGAAGAATCAAAAATCTAACATTTACCAACCGAGTTGTCGTGACAGCAGCTTTCTCTTTCGAATTTCCTCAGCAAGATAACAGCAGCTCGTGCAAAGAAGAAAACATAACCAAGAGAAAAGGAATACCATCTCAAATATTTTTCCAAGATAGGCGGTGAATAAGGAGCATAAATAAATAAACATTATGCACTTACAAGAATACTTTTACACATAACCTATATGCATAGTCATGCAAAAGTATCAAGGGAGAAAATAGAAAAAGGGAACGGGAGTTGATACACTCAGGCGAGCAATGAATATGGGGTTATTGCATAATATTGCATAGTATAAGGTATGTGAATAATAATAATGCGGAAGACGGAAAAACATTGAAAATCCTCGCGTTATATTTTTCTCTTGCCAAGGCAAAAACTGGTGGGAAGGAAGTGAGTGGTGTCACGCCACGAGAGAGATCTTGTTCTGTGATAATAGCATAACACCACACACTCCATAGCCATCACCACCACCACCACCCACCATCGATGCTGCCTCATATCATCCCATCACACACACCACACACCAGAAAAGTAGAATAGAACAGAAACGCACACTACCACCGACAACCGACCTATTCGACCGGTTGAAAAGCAAAACCATGCAAGTTTATCCTAAGCAAACACTTGACTCTCTCTCTCTCTCCCACACATACTTTTACTTCTTCCTCTCAGATATCTCGTATCTTGTTCTATCACACCCGTCTCTCTCCACTCTTTACCATTCCACCAAAGCAATATCGGGATCTCTGTACAAACTGTATGTATATTCGTTTACAATGTATAAGTTGCAGAGAAAGAAAAGGAGCACTTGGGAAAATTGGAATAATTCTTGTAAGGGCTATTGATGTTGTCACATGAAAAAAATAATAAAATGAAAGTGGAAGTGATGGTGGTGAGCTCTGAACAGAGAGAAAGAGAGAGAGCACCGAGAACAGTTCAACATGAAACACGTACATATGTACATATAATCATGTGTTGTATACGAACACAAACAACAAGAGATACAATTTCTTATCCCAGCAACGACCTAGACACCAGACACATAAATAGCTTAGCATTTACTTACACTCCCTCACTCTGTTGTTGACTGAATGTACATATAGTACATATACTTACGTACTCGGTAGCAATGTTTTTTGTTTACAAGACAATGTTTCTTTTTTATCTTATCGCAACAACCAAGAGAAAGCCGCAAGCTTAAAGGAAAAAAAATAAAAATAGGAAACGTGAGACCCTACAAGCTGAGTGAGATAACTATCCTTGTAACTCTTCTCTTTAGTTTTCTTCTGCTGACATTTACCACTAGTTGTGTAATATAATGCTGTTGAGCTTTTCATCAGCATTCTGCAATGTACATAATCTAAGAAAAAATAAAACATTATCTCTAAACTTAAATTAAACGCCTGTTTGTATAGTTAGGCTTGTTGGAGAGAAAAAAATACTCCGGAAGTGATTGTGGGAAGTATGTCTGCTGAACTTGATCGCAGTCAATAGATAGATATATTAGTTTTGTAACAAATTACTATTTTCATGATCTTATGTTTTCAAGGTGGGTTGCACTTTTATCTCGTTTCATTTTTTATTTGATAGAACATATAGTTTGTGTTGTAGAAAAGTTGTGGAGCATTGAGATGTCGGGTTTTGAGAAAAAAGATACGTTTCACTTTCACAAATGTACGACACGTTCTCCTGACGAGTCTGACAAGGCTTCTGGAAAAACTTTAACAAGTCTAAAAAATTCACTGCAGAAAAACTTATTCGCTTCATGTCACATACAAACCAACCAACACAGTTTAAAAAAAGTCGCCGCATGGTTGATATAGTATATTTAGTGGAGAAAAACTAGAAAAAATACACATAAAATTTATGTACATAAATGTAATTCTAAACCAACACGCCCACTTACTACTGCTACGCACCTACTAAAAAACATTCAGTAGTCAGCTAGATTGTAAGTTAGCTATGACACTACCAAGTTTTATCCTCCTCTATGATTTCTCCGTATTTTTTCCGTCGAGACGAGATAAAGTTGTTTCTTCTTTTGTGAACTCTCTTTTCCCGATTGTATAATCTTCTAGCAAACTGTTTTATAAAATTTCCATTTGCATCATTACGTAGTCATCATTATCATCATCCTTTCTGTAGACGAAAAAAGAAACTCTTTTTCCTATTTCACTAAATCAAGTTTTTTATGTATAGAAGTGTATGGCAATTCGCTTTTTACTGCTGACAAAGTGACAATGACACGCCATACCTCATGAATGTTTCAAGTTTTAATGTATGTCATGAATACAACTTGCAAAATTCTATACTTATATTTCCAATGCCATTAGAAAGCGAATAGTTTTCATCAACTGCATAATTGACTCAAAATCTGTGAAGCAAGTTTTTAGTATTTCAACTATTTAATTAATTTATTCAATGTGTAAAACGTCATGTAAGGAAGTGGTGGAAGTAACAAATACTACATAAATTGCTGTCAAAGTTCTAGTTAAATTTTCCGTTGCTGATATTGTGTTAGTACCAAATCGTGTTGACGGACTTACAGCAACAATTTTATAAAACATCTCACTTTTTTACTAAACTCGTCTCATAAAGCAATCTGTTTGCTACTTGCTGGAAGATGAAGAGGAAACATAAAACAAGTCGTTTTCTAATGATGTAAATACATTATTCACTTGGTTTTCAGGGACGAAAAACTCGTACCATCATTAGTCTGGTAAAGTAGGTAGCTATCAAAAGACCTTGTAATCAGAGAACTACATGAATTCATTGATGTATTTGAAATGATGGCACAAAGTGACATTTTATCACCTATACTTACATGATGACATGGAAGTGGTATTGGAAAGCAGAAAACTTTATAGAATTTTCTGCTAAATTACAGCAAATGACGATGGACCGTCTTGTCACGATAATAGTTGGTCTTTTTCCCCTTTTCTCTATTTTACTTTTTTTCTGGTTAGGATTTTTTTTCTCTCTCTTTTGTTTGCATTTGCTAAAGCACATGACTCTACAACTGTGACTGTGAGAAGTAGAGGGAGGAAAATCAGACGAAGTAAATCAACTGAAAAAGTGAGCTTGAACAGCAATAAGTTTTTTTTCCATATCCTTCTTTTCTTCAACTACTTCTTACTACTTCTTACTACTTACTTTTCTGAGTTGAATAAATTGCTGTAAATTTGCCAAATGTCAAAAGAAAAAACTTATTTTCGGTACTTTTTTTTCTCTAAAAAAATTGAGATGTTTTAGGCAAGTTCTTGGAGAAAGTAGTTGAGTGGTAGAAGCAGCAGCATACTATCAACACAAGTTTTTTTGTAATAATAAGGTAGAAAAAGGAGACAAACGGTTTGAAATTGGAGTTCAGTTGTGGAATAGGACAGCATGAAAAAAAATAAAATTAAATCGGGTTGAAGTTGGATGTTTTAAGCGTTGAAGTAATAGAGAACGTATCGTTTGAGTTGCAAGAGAGACATATGAATATTTTCAAATATGTGGATAAGGTAGTGACACCAACAATTTCGACAATTTAGCTAAGCCTTTTCCCGAGTTTTTTTCTGCCTTCTTATAACAATCTCAAAAGGATATGGCATGGCGTTAAACCGTAGACAAGTAAAAGCCGCGCGGCAGGAGTTTTTGAATAACTTTCCAGGGAAATTAAAACGTAACGTTTTCTTATTGCTTGAGACCCCAGTAAAATGCTGTGTAAAGCCGTGTTAGAACCAAAAGAAGTTGGAAACTATTTATTGCTATATGCATACTCCACACTGTAATGAGAGGGAATGCACTGGAAATAAAAGGCAACCACTTATTATCATCATTTTCATACCAATGTAAAATACATGTATTAGAAGCACGTAGACAAAGGGAGTTTTGCGAAGGTGAACGAACAGCATGACGCAAACAAACAGAAAAACAATGCCAAACAAAATGAGTTCAGAGAAAGTTAAAATTAAAATTTGGAAGAAATACTGCTCTTTTATTTGATTTGATTGTTGGAGTAGACTTATAACTGGAAGTACTTTATGCTGCATATATGTAAATGATATGATGTTTGTTGAAACATGCGGACAAGTCGTGGTTGTTTTGGGGTACTTAGTGCTTACATTACTTTCATGTTTGAATGTATACAAATAATATACAAGAATTAGAATAGAACGATGTTGATTTTTAATCTTATTTTGCGTTTTCAATTAATATTCTATTTATCAATTAAATTATTTAAACTTTTTCCTGTAAAACTACCATAAATATATATCGCCAACCTCCATCACTAAAAATATGAATGTTTACACTAGTCGCTGTATTGATTCCTACCGAGATGATTACCAACCCATGGATAGGCTACAGGGCATTGGGAACATGTGTGGAACCATCTGAAAATAATTAAACCAATAATTAGCAAATGCCAATAAGTTACTGCAACGTAAAATTTTGAATAGTACAAAAATTGCAAATTACCTCTCTTGTGAAAATGGTGGTTTAAAGGGGGTTTGACCTGCTCGGTAAAAACAAGAATTTTTTCTCGGACACTGATCTGGTTTCACTTCAACTTTAAACTCTGGAGAGTTTGCTACGCTAGAAAGTGGTGTTGGATTCTTCATCCATTCAATTGCCCTTGAAATACTCACGATGTAAACATCATTCAGAGAATGCAAATAATCCAGAAATTGCATATATCCTAATCTCCTTTCCCAGGTTTCTTCAAAGTCATTTCCAGTACCGTTAACCCACCCATGTCTTGTGAAAATGCCGAAGGGGGATCTGTGCGTGCTGTATTGAGCCAAAAAGTTGGTTTTCAGCAAATCAAATGTAGATTCTTTTGTTTTCGGTGGAGGATCACATTGATCTGCCATGGAACACTCGTTTCCATTTTCAGGATGTTGCCATATTATCATAGGTACTGTCCACAGTCCCTTGTATTGTCCAGTTGGGCATGTCTCAATCTGACAATCTTGTTTAGATTTGAAATCATTTGTGTACGGCCAGAGTCCAGTAAGTCTAGCCCTGGTTGGTCTGCTTGCATCATATACAATATTTGCTTGTTTTAGTACACTGTACATTGCATCGCCGTCTCCAATTTGTAGCTGGGGTGCCCGAGCACCTTTGATATCCCTCACTGGAATCCGGGCAAAGTTGTATATTTGTTCTCGTTGATCAATCAGTTCTTGTCTCCACATGGAAGCGTTCAAAGATCGCCAGTATTCTTGAGAATAATTTCCGCTGATACTGTGGAGAGCAATTTCGTGACCATTTCGCCACAACTGATGAAGATCCGAATAAACTGTATAATCATGCGACACAAAAAAGGTGGCTGTGATGGATTCATTGTTTGGATTTTTTCTGCCAGACAATAGTTCAACGTAAAATTGGTAGTTTTGGTCGTTGATAGCATCGTCGAAACTCAGGAAAACGAACTAATAAAATTAGGAAACGTTTAATTACATACAGTTTTGTTTAAATTTAGAATAGTTGAAGACACCTCCTGTTTTTTACCTGTGGTGTTTCCTCAAGTTTAAATCCACCTGGAGTACCAAATTCGCTGCATCGGCAATCCGGAAGCTGACAAGCGGAGGGGTCACATGGAGGCGCATCTTGGCAAAGTGTTGATGAAATGAAGGAGGAAGAAAGAAGGAGTAAAATAACTCCATTTAGACTGTTTTTACCACCCATGGTGCTCGCTGTTATTATTATTATTTTGTTAGTCAAATGATGTATTCACGTCGGCTTATTCTGATCAACTTGTTTGAAACCACTGAAATGTATGCCTTAAATACACCAAATAAAGATAGTAGTGACGATATTCGCGAATTTTCGTTAATCAATGCAACTAATCCTTTGACGTTCGTGTATGTAGATAAGATGTGCGCAAATCAAAATTTATCGATGAATTTACGACAACAAAATCGACGTGAACATTCCAATTTGTGAGGTGCATTCATGTAGGTGTTTATTTATGTGTACTTGTTTATTTTTTGGCTTATCTTGTTCCAAGCATGGATATCCGATACCACTTTACTCATGGATTAAACCAAAGAAAAATTATCTGTGTTGCTACATTCAGAATGCAAAACTCATTTACGTCAAATAACAAAGTATTCTTACTGCAGTTTATCATGGCATAATTAGTTTGATAAGACGGTTTCGACACGTTTTGGCAATTAATAAGAGTATTTAAAGGAAAGCTTTATTATCCTGCAAAATATATTGGAAATCGATAAGAGAAAAATAAAGTGTGTATGAATCATCAAGTATTCGTTAAAATATGTGTGCCTAATCTAAATTCCAAGCTCATATTCACACGTACAGACAGTTTACGCAATATGTGAGCAGACATAAAAAGTAAAAATGGAACACGGTTTTTCCTCCACCACAACGGAAAACGGGAAAATAGCATTGACGTAAGAAGGAAAAGAACAGTAAATTATTCAATGCAGAAATATTAGCCAAAGTTGATGTGCCAATAATATGTTGCGTTCTGACTTTTACGTTAACTGGAATTGTCCTTGAAACTCTGATTATAATATGGTAAACAAACGAACAAAATCAAATTAGTTATTCAATGAAATCGCGGATTACACATGTACGTATCATGATCCTCATTTTGGGTAGAAATTTCACTTTATTTGATGCATCATGTTCATCCCGTCAGTCACTCAAAGCCGCTAACATACTGAAGCACAAGTCCCGTTTGCGCTCATGTCTGGAAACTATAATTAGTTAAAATCAAATGCATAATGCATGTAACCGCAAACCGAAAATAAGTTACCAAAAAAGATTCTAGCTCTAAATGACGCTATTATGTATTACACAAAATGAAAATCCTGTTGAATCCATGCATCAGCCACCATCAAACCAAAAGAAAATACTACACATTTATTATGCATTTGGAAAGAATAGACCATATACAAAGTAAACGATCAACTAAATAATCCAAAGCAATATCAGAGAACAAGTAGGTATCAAGGTTCCATTGCTCTGTCGAATCTTTATTTATAGGTAACTTGTAGCCATAATCATCTTCATTTCATCATACTCTGCTAGACCCAAAAAAGAACTAACCCTTTTTAATACCTTAGTAATCCGAGAGACCACCAGTTATATTCTCAAAAGTAGTACCGCCGCAAGCAGTCAGCAGTAGTTCTGTTTCTTCTACTTCCACTTCTGTTCCATACTGTCCTATTGATGAGAAGAACAACGTTTTCACGATTGAGCAAACAACTGAGGAAGGGAAATGAAAATGAAATTTTCTTGTAGGCGATCCACCTACCTACTGGTTCTCTTTAACAGTTTACAGGAAACGAGTACTAGGAAGATAAATATATTTATTTTTACGGAAAAAATACCATTTCTCCTCCACCATGCACCATGCTCCCTATTCTTTTTTCCTTAGCTTAAACTAACTTAGCTCAAGCACACATGTCATGTGAGGGTATTGGGTATACATTTATATTTTTCCCGTAAAAGGCACAACAGTTGACATGGTATAGGTATCACAGAAGAAAACGCAAAACTGTCATCTGGTCGAAAACGATAGGATACGTGCGTTGCGTGTTGTGTGTGCTTAAGCGCTTGTGTAGTTGTCATTCCTTTTTTCTGCCCTAAGCAAACTGACTGACTGAACTGAAGAGATGAGCAGACATAGAGGAGGAAGAGGAATAAAAATACCGAAAAAGGCGAAGAATAAGGACATGAGTAAGAGGCGCTCTTTCTCCTGCCGCTGGTATATCAAACCATGCGATGTGAGCAGTTCAAGTTTAGTGAATCATTCACCCGCAAACAAAACGAAGAGAAGTATGAGGATGGAAAGCATGATTGTGTGTGAGTAAGCTTCAACAAACCATTCCTAGTCATTGTCATCATCATTTTTGTTGCCTTCATCCATAATAATATTTTCTTATTATGTACACATCTACTTATACCGTCGTAAGAAGCTAAAAAGCATGAAAATGTAGGTGGCCGGCTGCCATTCTTTTGCTTTCGCATTGCCCCATTCGTCTAGTCAGAATTTTTATTGTAGTTTAGTTGACTTGGTAGTTGGTAGCTTATAATATTCTGCCTCTGGACAAACATATCATCATACACATCTTTCCTGTTTTGTGACTGGGCAAATAACGTACTATTCTTTTTCACTCATTCAGTCAGTCAGTACCGCTAACCCGAAGAGCGTCTTGCGTCTCTAAAAGAATGAATGCGAATCAACGAAGCAAACAAGTGTCGCTCCGTCACCGTCATCCGCTCCTTCTCCTTTTCATGTTCGTATTGCATTGTATAGCAAACAACAAGGGTAAATAATACACTACTTGAAAAAGCTGGATGGAATAAATAGAAAAATAGTGTCTGATGTTGAGTATGTATAACAAACACACTCACTAGTCACTGAACTTTATGGATGGTCGGTCAGAAGGAGGATAAGGAGAATAATGGGCATTATGAAAGTGGCAGAGAAACAAACCAACTTGCGTTGGTGAGTTGGTAGTCCATACCAAGAAAAATATGATGGATGATGAGTCAACAGGACGTAAATAGAGCAGCAGTGTATTTAATATTATGAAAGAAATATGATATAAATAGAATATAGCTTGCGTGAATAGAGATAGGCATGCCTCCACCGCCATGGTTGGCAATAAAAGTATTTTCGTTTTCTTCTGGTTGTGTGGATTTATGTGTGACAGTATTTCTGGACCAAGAGAAAATGAGAAAAGTGGAAGTTATCCGTATTTTTTTGCCATTTACGCATCAAAGACGCATAAAATGTATCAGAAAAGTTAGCATGGTGGAATAATTTCAGTCTGTCGGTCACAGATACATCGTATCAGTTCACCCCTTTTATCTATATATTTCACTAATCCCAATGACATCAGATGACGTGGTAAAAGATGATGGTGGTGTTAGTGATATGATCACTTTATTGTTTGTTGTCGCGTGTGTGTGTGCAGAAAAAAATGAGAAAAGCGTCATATAAGGGGACGTCAAGGATTAATAAAACAATAAAGCTTTGGATTTAGCTGATGGAACACGGTAAAAAAATACAAGCTCATTTTTTTTGCTGTCGTACCCAACTTCATCGACTTCCACTCGTCATCCTAGCAATCCGAGATGTGTGCGTAACATATCTAATGTCAGTATGATGATAATGATATATGATAAAGCGTAGCAGTAAGTCAAATCATTCTCCTCGTACACAGGCATTCAAGCAAGAAGGATGTGTGATGCCTAAATGAATTATTGTGATATGATAAGGATAATACAAAGTACAGATGCATTTACAGATAGTTAATGCATTACAGCGTAATACAATTACATTTATATTATATGACGTTGCTCTATTTTACTAGTTTGTGGACACTCGATGGACAGGATAGAATAAAAAGTATTGTTTATGACAATGTACTGGATTACGTACATGTATAAACCTTTGGGCAATAAAAGCAGCAATATTTCATTATTTTTCTATCCATTAGAGATGTGAAATATTATTTACGCTGTGCTCATACTATAGGATATAAAATGCCCATGAATAACAGACTGGACTGGACTGATGGACGTTAATATTTCGTGGAAAGATGGGAAAAAAATTATTGATAAGAGGATCACGCGATGTGCCAATATACAAAGGCCTTTACAAAAATGAATGACAGGTCCTTTTACGAATTCACATTTACAATTTATCAAATAAGAAGCACTTGTCACATATTTTTTTACTAAATACGTTTGTGCTGTGTGGCTATTCTCCTTTACATCATATTGTGAAACCAGACAAGGACAATTAGGTCATAGTCAGAGCAGAATAGTTTTCATGAAGTAAAAATGCATCCCTTCAACAAAATTATTTCAAGGGACAGGTTAAAAGACGTGTCCCGCATTTTTAAGCTCCTTTTTTTACTTACAAAAACTTGCTATTTTGCATTCTGAAACTGTACTTTGCTTGCCAACTAGTTTTTTTCTTTTCTTCTTTAGCTCATGATGCCATCAAATTGTCACTACACTGTGATGGCAGACAAGGAGAAAGCCAAAGTGAAAATAAAATACTTCTCTGCCTCTCCCAACGAAAAATCAGTTAACATTGTTGTTCTAGTACTGAAAAATGTTTTGTGGTGTGGTGACGGTAGTGCTCTCTTGTCACGATAAGTCAGCATGGGGTAAGCAACGCAAACTGGGGAAAAGAATAAGTGAAATGTTCTATCTTGGACATTCATCTCCACCTCTTTTCCTCCTGCCGTTTTTATGTACATACACGCACACACCAAATAAATAATATTACTCTGTTTTCTAACTCTTTATATGTGAATTGTCCTTTTTTATATCCATCCACTTGTCTTGTTTTGTTTGTAGTATATTGTACGAGTACGATGATTATGTGTAGAAGTTGTGTGTGTTGTTTGATAAACGACTGGAAGGGAAAGTTGTCGTGTGGTTTTTTCACTGTGGCCACGAAGATATATATATTCGTATGTACTTAGCCATGTCTCATTTTTTCCTGTCTCCAGTTCATGTCCAAGAAACAAAACTAGTCGGTGGTGTACCTATAATTGGGCATGCATAATGTATTAGTATTACCATTTACCATCATCATCAACTTTCTTCTTGTTGCTTTTTTATCTATTAACTTCGGCTCGCAAAACTACATGACAAGGGCAACATCAGCCTACCGCTTATTATTCTTGGAAACTCAAACTTCTGTGTAATATGTAATTGGCCTGCTTTTTTGCGATTGTGACTTATAGTCAAATTCAAGGGAAAAAATGTCACTTGAAAGAAGGAAAGGACGATGATGATTATGTTGATAAGATGGTGTATGTAAGTGTGTACGCGTCTCTTTGATATTTAATGTAGAAAGTATTTGTGTGCAAGACATGTATAAAAACAACAAGGCTAAAATAGCAATAATGCTTATTGTACATAAATGTGTGGAGGTAAATACATTATAGTAGTGGTTGGTTAGTGAGCAATGCATGCCATACACGCATTGAGAAAATCAAAAGGAAGTAATAGTTTATGACTTGGGGCAATGCAGAGCTCGCTCTCACAAAAATTGTGTGCTCACATTGAACCAAGAGCTTTCACTTTAATAACGTCGTAGTTATTCCCTGTGTTTTTTTTACTTGTGATGCGACGTACGCAAAAAAATGAGTAGGGGTTACTTACTGCTATTGATGATGATGGAAACAGCGGTGGTGGTGGTGCCTTTTTGATATTCACTGTTTGTCTTATTTTTACTTGTGGAAATAGTCTCAGTGGAGTTACTGCTGCGTGATGACTTGACTGGATTTGGATTGCTGGAAATAGAATTGATGTTGGAATTTCGTTAAAAATGTCTCTCTGAGACAACCTTATAGTTTGGTAGTTTTGCTGGTTAGAATAAAATTAGATGGGCTGAGTTAGGAGAATGGGTAATGTACTTATGTACGTACATACACACTATACTACATACTAATTCATGAATGTTTGTGGGTACATTCAAATATAACTACAATTGGATAGGATTTTAGATTTACGTTTCTTCTGCATTCCATACTTTGCTATATAAGTTTGACTGTTTGTAAATGCTGGAAGGGAAAATTATGTAGACATCTGTGAATTCTGAGAGAATACGCATTACAAGTAGGTATGGTTGGTATGTTATGCGGTATTGTATGCGTATGAACATTTTAAATGCGTAATAACATGAGTATGGAAGGAGAGAGCGACATGCGACAACATTGACATCTCTAACAAGAAAGCTTAATAAACCTTCGAACAACTTCCTTCTTCCTGTCTGCTTCACTTTCACTACCGAATATACGACGATATGATGTCTGCTGTTGACGATGATGATGACGAGGATGATTGAGCAAACACGTAACTTCATCAAAACCGACGAAGATGGAAGTTGTAAATTACGGTGAGGAGATGGTTTTGTTTTGTTAGCCAACTAACAAAACTTCTGATCACTGTCATATAACCAGTTAATCTAGTATATTTGATTGACCGCCAAATAACCGTAACACGTGCATGTGCATGATAAATAACGCCAGAAGCGAAGTGAATTAGATGTAAATTTCTCATCGTTCGTTTTGTATGTTACGTTTGCGGCACATCTAGAACAAAACAATGTATGTAAATTAAACCAATAGGGAAATAAAATTGAAATGCGTTGGTGGTGTGTTTGAGGGAAAGACAATTTTTATCAATTTTCTCGGTTACCCTTTTACTGATTGTTTGTTACCATTTTTCCTATTTTTGAAATCAGAAAATTACTCATAACTTTCATTGCGATATTTTTTGTCATTGTGTTTAATCTACTAACTAGAGAACTAGACAGCAGAATAAACGAGGGATAAACTTGGCCCTATAAACAGGGCAAAGTGTCTTTCTTATAATGAAAAGCTGGGCTTAACGAACTGTGTCATGGACAAGTAGATATATATTATCGCTCGTTGTAATAAACAAAAAAGTATTAAAATTCAAAATGATTCACTTCTGAAACACATGCATCATCGCGTGGGATTCACCTACACCCTTTTCCCCTTCTAGTTTTCCTGCAGCGATAACCCATCCAAATATTCCCATTCAATCATGTGGGGAAAATTAATGAAATGTGTTGAATGACTAATGCAAAACACAAACAGAGGTTGTTGTGTAAGTCCCTTGTTGTTATGTATTGAGCGATTGTGATTGCACATGTTCATCCACAAATAATGCATATTTTAAAAACAAGACGACAGTAGAGATGACAAAGCAAAAAGAATGGATTGGAGCGAAATAAAAAAAGTTGTAATTTTCCTGAGTGGATTCATCATCCCCATGTTCATGTACAAGCACGGAATAAATTACATTGCATTGGCTGGAAGCAATAATTGTAATGACTTGTCATATGAAAGGTTTATTTGTAGAATTCTTTCATAAACAAAGAAATCTCGAGGAACGTGTATTACGCTTCTGTGTTTAAATATAATATATGCATTGTTTACTAAGACAATACTTGTTTATCTTGACAGTTGTTTTCATACTTCTCCATTTCCATCATTTTATCATGTCTTTCGCCAGTTGAGTGTTGATCCAGTTACATATATGTGTGTAAATACATTTAGAAAATGACTGTCTTTCGACGAATATATTATGGATCGCACCGCACTTGGCTTCTTTTCATCCGACGTTGCTTTCTTCGGTAATCCTTGCGATAAGGAATAAGCTGTGTTCGCAATGACAAGCAAGTAAAGTGTTCTCAAAATAGTATGTCCATAATATCGTCACTTATTGAAATGAAAACCGCACTGCCAACTTGCCAAGAAAGAAATTGAAGCCATAAAAGCAGTTTTGTTGATGGTGTTGTAATGCAATCGACTAAGGAATTCATACATATTTAATTTGATAAAATGCGACAAGCAAGTATTCACATGTAATACGTGTGATGTGATCGCGCAGTTTTTTCAATTCTTGATGCGTTTCTTTTCATGTTTCTTAGGAATGTGGTAGGTATAAAGCCATGTTACTTAACCAAAATACATAGTTTCTCTGTTGTTATTCTATCTGCATAATATTTTGATACTCCCAAAGTCTCGTATACATTGCACTTGTCATTACAATATTATCATCATAACCAGAGATATAGGATATCATCATCGCCTTTTTATGCAACATCGCGTTACCTCATATCACTTGACTTGTTAGACTGCAGACGGTTTCAGTCATAATGAAGATATAGCTTTATGTCTGGAAGGATTTTTTTTACCGAGCACAAGGAACATTGTATTACAAGAAGAGTAGATGCAGTCTAGTCGGCTCTTTTGTTTACTTCATACTTGGCTTGTTTGTCGTTTGGCATTGTCTCTTCTGAAGAAATTTGCATCAAAATACCATTTCCATTTTTCTCGTTCCCACACTTCCACATTTATATGGCTTGACTTGTATATACCGAAGAAAAAATCTGTACACACATTTTTTACGGTGATAAAAGGAAAAATATGAAGCCACATACTTTAGTAAACTTTTATACTGTACGAGACAACATTGCACTCCTACGCACTAATAATGCGTACGTACGCTTGTTCGGAGAGACATGTCAGCGAAAATGATAACTTCCCTGAAATTATAAAATGAAGCCGACTAACTTATAAAACGATTTGCTTTATCTTTGTCACTTGTCATTAGGCAATGTGTTCTTCAAAGTAAAAATGTACTTTAATAAGCGGTGCGTCTGATGTGGAATTAGTGAACATAAAACTTAAAGCTTCCAGAACTTTTTTTTTTGAAATCCACTTACTAACGCACAAACAAGTAAATATATGATTCTACACATGTATGTTCATTAATTAGTAATTAGAGAAAAATAGTTGAACTGGGAAGTAGCTTACATATAAATTTCGTTGATTTAATCGCAGAAAAATGGGAACATAAATGAATGAAAGCATACAGTTGCACAGCACAAACGTTGCTTTGTTTTGTAGCATAAAGAATAGGACCAGTGTGCTGTGTTTGTTGCATGCATCGGTTAAACAACAAAGACTTTTTATATGATGTTGACTTCTAAAACATAGTTTCTTTCTAATTAGTGGAGATAAAACTACGACATAAAGCATTGTACTTTGTCAGTATAATTTGATTGCTATTTTACTGTCAAACAAGTGCATATGCATATGTAGCTTTTGTTTCTTTAATTCCTTCATGTTTAATTGCTTGTTTTATACCTAAACGCACTACTTGTCTGTTCGCTTTCACAATTTTCATATACACAATCACTTTGAAAGCAGTTAGATATATGAAAAATATACTCACTCATATTCAGCAATGGCAACAGTTTCATCTTTTCCAAAATTGCACTCATACTTTGCGTATAATACCTAAATCATATAATTGTTTCATTACTTTTGGATCCATACGCTACGTTGTTTTTCTTTTAAATTAAATGTCATTATTGTCATCATCCTACAAACATAGCATAGTCGTCTCGTCACTGAAGGATGATATAACATGAGTCGTTATATCCGAACTTTGTTACGCAATCCTCATTTTTGCTTTGTTTCTACCTCCGCTCTCTCGTGAAACACAATACCAAAAAATACTTCTAGTAAAAAACTACAGCCATGGAATTAGGGGTCCCCTTACAACAGACAAAAAAGCCAGTCAAACAATAAAAAAGTCAGGGACAGGGCAGGGAACGACGCATGTAAAAGGCCTCTTCAAAACAAAAGAGCATCATATCACAATGAAGTGAATTCTTTTCTTTTTTTGTGCTTTTTTTCTCATCAAGTTCGGTTGTGTGTTTTTTTTTCGCTACTGTACAGCTACTGTACTTTTTTGTATGCGTACTCCGAGCCACAAGCTATTCATTGATTTACTCGTCGAGAACTCATTAGAAACGCATCTGACGTTTTTCTAACAAAGTAGATACTTTACCAAACTTGAAATTTTGTACTTACCAATTTACGGATGGAACCATGTGCAACTTGTCCTGCTTTTCTCTTCTCTGTCTGCACTACTGCAATACTGCTTTGTAATTTCTCCTTTTTCCAATCTAAGCACAAAGAATAGGATAATGAGCCTGGTGGAAAATTAATACGATCTCGTCCGCTTCGTTAACTCTGAAATCGGCTGGTATGAATCTCATCGACCATACGTTTTATACACTTACCATGCACCCATTCTACCAAAAAGCACACATTTACTCTCAAAATCTTTATATGAATGTCTTCCTCATTTCTCCACAAATTATGCAATGTATACGTACGTGCTATGATATTTGAGCGCTCGTTCATTTTATAAAGTAATCTTACGTGCTGTGCTCTGGAACTTATGGTCTACTTTGGTATACATTTCCTAATGACAATGCGGTGCAGTATGGGTTTGTGTTATGGTGTCATTTGTCCCCAATATCCTAATATCCATTCCCTTCTTTATAATAATATCCATGTATGTAAGTCAACAGCAGTCGCATCGGAGTCGACCGACCCTCTTTATTCAACCTGTCATGTCATGTGTGCTTTATTATCACGTCCCGTGCACTTATTATATCATTCCAGTGATTTCCTCCGCTACCAGCAATCTATTCACATTTTATAGGTATTATTCACCTTTTATATTCTCCGCCCTTCTACATCTTCCACCAACGCTATATTTCTCTTTTCTCTACACTCTACGTAGATAAATATGCATGAGGAAAAAGCAAAGAAAAGCAAATCTTGTAGAATTTCGCCAAAATATCTGACTCAACCAGAGAAAAGGAGGAACAGATTGTCAGACAGTTTTATACTGTTATTCTACGTGTGCAACAGCCGGGCCCATTAATATCCTGCGGTGCAGTGGCACGCACACACCATGCTCACGTCCATCCAACAACATAACAGTCGAGCCAGTGATTATTTCGTTTGTCTTTTTTGTATCCAGTGAAATCTCTACCTCTATGACACCACCACTAACACTACACTGCCTTTCACTACATGGCTATAAGAACTTTGAAAATTTATCACTTGATTTAGCATTCAAGTAAGTATAGTATAGTCGGAGGAGCAGGACCGCGCACTACCGCCATCATCGCAACTTGTGTGACATGACAATCATCAAGATTGATAATAATGATGATGATGCAGCAATTCACCAAAACCAAAGGCATAAAGGCAAGTCACACTCGTTAATTCCACATGCCCTTGTCGTTCCTTCTTCTTCATTTCTCTTCACTCACACACACAGATACATGACATACGTATAGCTAGTAAGTAGCATACACACAGTTGAGTTCGCAGGGCCTCCCAAGAGAGAAAAGTCACGCCAACCCATCACCATCCGCTGCCGCCGCATTCACTTTAACCAAACTAGCTTGTCTTTTTTACCCTAACGCACTTAACAACAGACATTTTTGCATCGTCATCATCATCGTGAAATTCTCATCTTTCTTACTGTCTCTTCCGTTAAATCAATTTTGTGTGAAAAGAAGGCCAAACGAGAAAGCCCTTTTCACTGACTCAATTTCAGAAGGCGACAATTGAAAATGACATTAAAAGGCTTGGACGTGAAGGCTTTAAAAGGCAAATTCTTTTCACAAGGTCATCCATTCTTTCACGCCTGCTTCATCCAAAAAAATCTTTTAGTGGACCGTTGCAAAACGCATACCATGCATACTATCTACATTTACTTAAATGGAATAGGTTAGCAAATGTGGTTTGCGTATTCATTTTACTATTATTACTTGCTATCGTATGAAAGTATAAATGGTAGCAATTTCATTTCTTCGGTTATTTGTGAGCCATTCAGCGGTAGAATTTGTTCTTTAAAATAAAAGGGTTTGGAAAGTGCATTTTTTCTTTGCTGTTATTATCCAGGTCATCCAATGTTGCTGATGGGTATTGTTGAATACATTTCTGCACGTGTGGAAGTCATTTTAACAGAATTTTTTTCAACAGAAATTCGGGCCATTTTGTTTTGAAAAAAAAAGGATGTCTTTGTGCGAAAAGGAAGCAATTTTACATCTACAATACAGCCTTATACGAATTTATGAGACCAACTGTAACCCATGCTCCATAACCAACACAAATTGTAAGACAAATGAATACCGAACACTGAACACAAAAGTTTCCACAAACAATAACAAAAACTCAGTTTTGTAAAAGACAATAAGTTTGAACATGAAAATAACAATAGGGATACAATATCATCTATGATGAAATGAGAAAAAGGGCCCCCATGAAAATTAAATTGTATGCAATATAGCTTATATATAATATTTACACCAAATTCGATATTTCAAAACAATAGCCATGTTAAAAACGATAAGTTCTAAGCATTTACAATTTTTAGTAAATGTTCGTTTGGACAACCTGTGAATGTATATATTACATACCATATATTATTGAGTCTTTAGAAATATCAGCACTGCATGTTTTTTTCAGTTTTGTCTTCTAAAAATGACTCTATTTAGAAAACAGCCAAGTTTTTACTTTATTTATGTTTTTTATTACGACTTTCACATGGAAGTATTAAAAACACTGAAAACTCCGTTTTTTATTATTTTTGTACTTTTTAACTCTACAATATACAGACATAGGCACATTATATGCTTTTTCATTTTATGCCTGTGTCCTGTTCTGTTCTTAAATACAGTCAGTTCCTAGCATCGCGTGGCGGCAGGCCGACGGAAGACTACAATCGACATTTTGTGCATGGCTGCAAATTTTATGAACTGGAAACACTTTTTACTATTTTCTCCTTGTGTTTTCTGTCTCCTCACAATGCAATATCATGTGTGCAAAGACTTTGCTTATATGTCGCCCACAAAATATAAAAGGACATCGCATCATCATCATGTATCCAACTATGCTTTTATAACATCCACAAACGTCATGTACATGATAATATGGACATCACACAAGAATCATCATCATCATATATGCAGTGAATGCATTCAAGCCAAGTCAGCAAGCAGTAGTAAAAAGGACTTTAGGATCTCGCAGCTTTACCATCATCATCTCTCTTTTTTCTTCATGAGCGAGCGTTCATATATATGTTTGTTGGGTCGGTGTACGTTTTACTACTTTGTTGAAGTCGTAGTCACCCGGTGAGATTGCCCATTTTTCCGTTAGCGTGGCTTTTTAGCTTTGCCCTGGCTTTGGGACTGAAGGAAAGAGAGAATGGGAATTGTTCCGGACGAATAGAATGGATTTGCACTTTGCTCCTTTGCTACACATATTTCCCCAACCAGTCGTATATGCACACGTCTATAAAAATGCAGTGTTTTTGTCTCTATGCTGCTGTTATAAAAGTGGTGGTATTATTGAAGATTTACTTTTATAACTTACCTTGTGCCAAAGGTATATAAGGCTTGTTTCGCTTTAGTTACTTAACTTGCGGATACGGACTCTATTATAATTTAATGTACTGCGTTACTCACACAATGTATGAAACATTACTTTCCTGATATGATATCGCCGTCGCCTGGTGAAATGGAGAAAGGGAAAAAAGTCAACTTGAAATGTGATATGGTTGACGCGACAAGATGATCGTGGGGATAGCGGACATAAGTATTCCAATCGCAATTGCAGAACGGAGGGCAGTGGTGGCTGCGGCGTGAAAAAAAGCAGTCAAGCTTGAATGAATGCAAGTAGAAAATAGAAAGGAAGTCCAATCATCCATTCCATTACTTTTTTTACTCTCAGCTTGAGCTTGACCACCTCAAGTAGTTTTAAAGGGACCATGTAAGCTACTGGGAGAAGTCGGTAAATCATTCAAATCCATCTCGTCATCCAAAAAGGGGAAAAGAGCAACAGTAAGAAGATTAAAAAATAAAAGAATGCTTTGTTCAGATAAAACAGACATGAGTTTGGTGATTGCGAAACATATTGTCCATTTGAGTGTTGCGTATTAAGTGTATTATTGGTTGGGTTAGGGTCGGTATTCTTAAGCAAAAGGGTTTCTGAGATGGCTTATTATACAAAATGAGATTTGAGTAGGTATGCTATGTACACGAAAGAGATGGGATTTCCTACTTTTGGTCTAGTTAATTTGCAACTCACGTTACACACGGTTTTTCAATGTTTTCTTTTACTTCACACGTTCATTATTTGATTTGATATTTGCAGAAAAGAAGGAAAATCTCAGAGAATAAGAGAAACCCTTACGTCTAGCCTTGGATTGAAAACCATGAAAAAGGGAAATAAAAATCCATGCAACGTAAAGTAAATTGAATGGGTTGAGTGAGAAAGGATAAAGAAATGAGTGGAGTTTTTTAACGGGTAAAATTCCAATAAGACCATGCTACAGTTTTGGTTGGAGGAGCATTTAATGTTTTTCTCTTTTCTTTCTCTTTGTTAAGTTAGGTATTTTTATTTAGAATTCCGGACCACTTCCTCGCTGTCTGTGCCTTTGAGGGTAGGATAATCTAATGAATTCGTATAGTTTTATCCGTTTTATTGAATTCCGGATTTTTTTGGCTAAAACTAATGCCAGTGCTTCTATGTTTATCGAGTGCTTTGATGGAACAGAAAAAGTGCAAGGATAAAAAGGAGGGCAATTTTTCCAAATCAAATCTCCACAGAATATTGCGTGACAAGGTGCTGCATGAGTGCACTAGCAATTGTAAATTTAGTATGCAGTTTAATGAAACTTTTATGTATCTTGCTTGCACATACAAATACAACTCATTTTTCTTTCTCTGGTGTGATTTTAAATTGACAGACTTTTCCCATTGCTTTCGTCAACTTACATAACTTACATAGTTCGCCATTCGCCATTAATCATCTCTGATAGACGGGAGATCTGTGCATGATGACAATATATATGCTACATACTTATTACAAGTTTCATTTAAAAGTAACGTTTTGTGCTTTTCAACCCATTACACAACGAAATAAGAAAATTGAATATTACATACACAACATGTACGCACTACAGATTGTATGTATGTGACTATGTGACTCGCATTTTCCACTCTTCGTTGCACAAAGTTTTTTTTCTTCCAATATCCAACTTCTTGGCTCAAACTAATAAGAAGGGAAAATAAATGAGCCCTGAGCAAAACTTCCAACAGTTGTACAATTTGGGTGTTAAATGTGCAAGTGGCTTCTTGTTTGGAAGGTCAAATTATTATTTCCTTTGATACAACAAAATAGAAAGAGCAACTGCAGCAGCAGTGGTGTCGGTACCGTGGCTCATACTTTTACTTTTATTACTCAAATGTTTATGTTATTAATGTTGTTTTTGTCATGCTGTTATGCTTATTGAACCGACACTACTGGAGTGAAAACTCTGAATCTCTGATTTGCATATACATTTCACAAATTTTATGTACACGCACATTGCATAATTCGTTGTGATGTGGATGGGGTTGTTTGGTGCGAAGCGTGAAACATTCAATTATATGCATGGCTTTTGTAAATGACTGTGATTGCGCGAGAGCATGTGATGTTAAACACTGTTAAAATGCGTCTTTCTCCTACACAAGCAGTAAGTACACCAGTACCAGTGCTCCCTCTCTTCCGGAACATGAGATGCAAATGTAAAAGTTTTCAAAATTTATTTCTCACATTAAAGCCATTTCAAGTAAAACACGTAATTTAACACGTGTAACTACATACAGTACATACATTACATATATAAAAAAATCATACTATATAGTCATACATAGAAAGTGATGTGTGGCCTTGTAAGTTTTTAATCAAACACAGCATCGCACTCCCACCACCAAGTGTACAGCAGTTCCAGTTGTTGTAATAATGATTGTAACGACTCAAGATAAAAACCGCCTGGAGATCTCCGTTAAAATTTTCTACGTATTCTAAAAAACCAGTTCAAATCAAATCAGTATACGTGGCTACTCATTCGGTTTCCACTTCTTTCTCCTCCAATTCCTCCAGTAGTAGTACCAGTACCATACCACCGTTACCGTTACGTCGTCGTCCCCGGGTGGTGGGTACATGCACCACTACCTTCACTATCGTCACTAAAAGCAGAACAAGCAATGAATGACGATTATGATAAGGAAATGCTATATATAGCAGAAGAGTTCAGTACATTGTACCACTTTTTTCGAATATGTACAATGTAAACTCAACTCAGCACTATGCCCAGCTACTGGGAAGGACGTGACATGATTCATTTAAAAAGCAGCAGGAGTATTTTCTCCCAGTTGAGAGTTTATCTCTAACTTTCCTTGTTATTCCAAAATACTTTTTCAATTTGGCATTGCATTTTCAGTTTGGTGGGGAAAATAGCAGCAGAGCTTTGAAATTAGCCATCGTACAATTTTTAAAAGAGGACACGCGAGAAAAATATCTATTTTGAACAACAAAAGAGTTGAAAGAAAAAGGCTAACGAACCAGTAGCAAATGCTCGCTAACACTAACACACATGCAACTTGAGAATCATGATTACAACTTCAACATCGATGACAATGTGACATTCATAACCATTCCTCCGTAATAACATTTTCATGCAATTGTAATTTCTGAAGTAGAAGGGACATGGCATAGCAATTGCAATTGACAGAATTCCTCTTTTTCTTCAAAGTCAATCGAAACAGCAGGGGCTTTAGGAAAGTTCCATTTTTTACAAAAAAGAAGAAGTAAAAAGGGTATATATTCTTTTGTCAAACTAAATTAAATCGGTGTATTTGAAAATTGAGAAAAGGAGGGTGATGTTAATGCTAGCACTACCACTACACTCAATTGTTGTTGGTTGTTTGCTCTCTCTTTCCTTCCTGCGGTGATATGCAGGGTGGTGGTGGCGGTGTTGTTGGTGGTCTCAGTCTCCCTAGTTTCTATTATTTTCTCCCTCTAATTCTGGACCCTTTCGGATACTTTAATAATATGCAGTTCATGCATCTCCACTAGCATCATGCATTCATACGGACTACGGACCTTATGGATTCATAATAATAATGCTGTAAAATGCACCAAAAGCAATGTGGTGTGTGTGTGTACATCTGTGTGCAAGCGGTAATATTATGGCATGACAAAGCCATTCATCCGTTCACAAATCCCTAAAGAGCCACTAAACTAATAAAATCGATTTTATTATTCCTCACTTCACTTGTGTGACAAACAACTAAACATAAGAGAACTTACACAGAAGAACTTTATATTTAACAAGCTGTGTGTTGTTTGAGTGAGTGAAAGAGGGCGAAAGAGAGAGTAGGTAAATGAGAGAATTATTTGAATGTAATAATGTCATGTTATGATCATGTTCCGTAGAGATGTTTGTGCTCTTAACGAAGTAGTGAATATTGCCAAATGTTCTATGTACTGAAAAACACTCGTGGACTGCATTTTACTTGATTTTATGATTATGACGAAAAATAGATGATGACGGAGAAGAATCAGGAAGTGGCTGTGTGTGTGTGTGGTTTGGTATGTGCACTGCTACTCCCAGACAGGCAGGCTTGGCCAGACTTTATAGCAAAATTGTCCCTTAATGAAGCAGCTTATTAAGCGTGAAGAATTGGGAAAATCTGTTCACTCTTCGGTTCGTTATTGTTATTAGTGCAGTTTGGTATAAATACTCCAACCCACAACAAGCGTTTAGCTGTATGCAGTACAAGACAGGGTGACACGCTATAGCACCGCTGCCACTACCGTCGTTCAAACTGTTAGGTTCTGCTCCAAACGCAATTAAGAGAATTTTACACGATTTCTAATGACATTAAGCACCACACTTCGTTTTATATTGAAATCAGTTTGAAAGTAAAATGTTGTTGTAAAATATTGTGTTTTCGGTTGATCTGCTTCACGAGAAAAACAACAATAAAATAAAATGGGTTTGAAAAGTTGCTGAGGAATGGTTGAATATACATACATAAATATATTTTTCAAAATGTAATAATAATACGATGTAGTGTAGGAGGAGGAGGAGGCATGCATTCCAAAATTATATAAATCATTAGTTTTTTCGGGACGTGACGCGGGACATAGAATGATAGTAGCACCAGATGCAGATTTTCACAGCCTCACACAGCAAAATGCTCTTTTGAGATGATTCATTATTTTGGTTCGGTTTTTGGTTTTAGTCAAACGAATTTAAGCTTTACACAGCTTATCTGGAGTTTAGCGTAAGGACAAAAAAGAGACCGAACCGAATTCACTACTACTTTAATGGGAATTGTAGTGTGGCATAATAGTGCATGTGTGTGCATGTCGCATTTTAGTAAAACTGAATTCACTGTCATTGAAGTCATGGGCTGATTATATTATTACGACAGTTCTTGCTTTGTTCTCTGTTTTCCTTTTATTGCTCATTTTCTATTTCAATCATCCTATTCTAACGAAGAACCACACCTACTATTTTATATGCATGTAATGACGGATTTTAATGGTCTGGAGATTTGAATATATTTATTAGAATCAACTTTTTTGATAGTAAAATCTTGGGTGCTTCTACATTCAAGGGTACAATAAAATTTAGAATTCATGGAAAATATTTTACTTCATGAATAAATCTCAGCCAACGCAACCAAACTAACATAAAAAATGCACCACCGTGCCAAATGACAGTTTACATAAAGCACATGGTTGCATTCGCGTCGCGACAGTAAAACAACAATAAAACTGAAGAAAACGTTATATGTAGGTATATATGTATAAACAGATTTTTGTTTTACATAACTATACTGAGCGTTTCAAATGTTAAATTTTTTACACAAACATAAACCTATCTTTAGCAATTTAAAAACTTGTGCTTCTAATCATTATTATCTGTGACAGTTTTTTTCTGTTGATTTGACACGGTCTCGGTTTTAGTTTTTATTATCCCATTCGCTTCACTTTCGCACGTTTTGCTTCCAGCACCAAAAGGGGTATAAAAAGTGCGGAGCGAATTGGGATCGCTAAGTTTGTATACCTCGAGTCATTTATTACATTTTGTCAGTTACTAGAAGTAAAAGTACAATACAAAAGCTTTACTTTTAAAGCGTGAAATTTTATAACTTTTAGTTCTTCTGGTGGTACTCATATTTTCGAAAGGGTGAATTACCCTTTCGGTCCCGTGTCATCATCATGTCAGCTAACTAAACACAATTCTAACTCATGAAATGAGCATCAGTAAAAACTCTCACCAGACTGGCTTCTGAGCTTTCAGATTTTGTATGATTGACTGGCCTAGATGGAATGATGAACTATACGACAAACAAGACAATGAAACAAAAAGTAAAACGAGTTGCAACATTAAACTAAAGATAACACAGTTGTATGTACCTACATCTCTAATGTTATTTATGTATTTCCCTTGCTTCACTTCACAGATACCCTGTGAATTCTTTCTCTCTCTGTCTCTCTGTTGATCTTTTTTGTTTGTCTTCATCATGTAAAATAAATAATTCATTTTGTTTGCTTTCCATTTCCATTTTATTATTATTATTGGCTTGTGGCTTGGCTTGACTGTGACTTTTAGTTTTGTCAGTTAATGTCGTTATTTTTATTGTACATGTGCATTTTATTAGCTACCACTGAAATACATTACACTTAACACACATAGACACAAACAATGGTAATAATTTGGTGGTTCCGTCAGTTCAGCTAGAGAAGAAAAAAACATTAACATTGTAGTTTTTAGGTTTAGGCAACATACGTGAGTGAATTAAAAAACAACAAGAAACGATCCATATAACCGTTTCAACACTCACTTCAGCACATCACATCGCATAATCACAAATAAGCGCGACAGCTGAAGAGCAGCAAAGAGAGAAAAGGAATTTTACGTATGAAACACTTCCATAAATCCATCACCTTTACATTTGAAATTAGTACATTACAAACAAGGAGGCTGTGTCTCTTGTTCAACATATCAGACAAAGTGAGAAGAGGAGCATTCTCAGGAAACAACTTCCGCTTTTTGATGTTTTTATGTGTTGTACAATTTGACTCGCAGAAAAATTCCTTTATGATCATCATCGTCGCAGAATACTCAGACTTGGATATTAAACATAGCATACTTGAATATTTTTATAGTATCAGGTTTGATATTTGGTATACAAAAATACCTACATCTCTTTGTTCACTTTTTTTCTGATGTCATTCTACACGACTTTTAGGAAGGAAAGAATGAATGTCACATAAGTAGTCACGTTACATCTGTTCTTTTATACAATAGTAAAATAATACACAATTGCTCTTTTTTCTCTTCTCCGTTTTTGTGGATGGTAAGTTCAAAATTGGAATTTGATGATGACATTATTATTATCATTGCATGCCTTCTTGAGTGAACATTTTTATTTATGTAGAAACTATTCAAATTTTGTGCGTAGGTTGTATATTTGTATTGTAGCCATTTGTCTGTCTTTTGTTGTATGAATGAGTGTGTCTATAGTGTTTGCGTTCCTTTGCATTATGAAAAACGAAAACAGATGCAACTTAAAATAATGCGCAATAATTTATTATTTCTGTCCTGTCTTAATAAGCGTATATTTCCCGTGCAAACATATACAACAGTTTACCGCATCCTACACTGAACAAACCAAATTATATAATAAAAATAAAATAGCTAACAATCAGTTGAGCTGATCAGCCGGTTGTTTTTGGCTGTTTTATTTCATGCGGTTTGTAACAAATAAAGTTTGTTTTGTACAGTGTTATCAATATCATACAACATGCAACCAAAAAGGCAGTCAGTAAACTTTGTAAAACTATTCAAATAAATAAATATATGTGCATACATTCTCAACTCTCCCAAATGTTGATGCAAATTTTTCTCTGACTCTTAGCGGAAACTTAATAAAAATCACAATTTTTATTACCGGTTCCTTGCAACACACCGGAAGACTATACACAAGGAAGTTAACTTAAGATGTTAAGATCTTGTCAGCAACAACTTCAGTATCGACAACTGCAGAAAATTGAGACGATTCTTTTTTGTGCACGACATCCTACGTTGATTCATATGTCATTTAATTTTTGATCACATAACCTTGCCAGAAGGGCAGCTGTAATCCCAAATATATATATATATCGAACTACAAGCGGTGGTGCGGCCACATCATCATCATGTATCCACTTTCATTTTTAAATCCAAAAAATCCATAACCACTTTTGTAATAATAGCACCATAATCAAACTCACAAGACAAGTCATTGATTCTGTTTGATCGCAATTTCCTGTCTACACTTTAATAAATATACCAGAAGAGAAGCATTACATTGCAAACGGGTTCATCTACTTTTTGACTGGCTGCTATTACGTGACTGCATAAGGATCACTTTGACTATATAACTATTACATAGTAGTTTCAAAATTATTACCTTTTTCTTTTAATAAAAAAAGAAGGAAAAGAGGTATATTTTTTTGCGTTCCTTGTTGAAGCTATCTTGTTATCCCATCACTTCCCAGCGGTGCACTGCAATTCATGATATATTATCTCTTCAGCTCAATCTTTTGACATCATCACGTTTTTCATTGAAAAGAGAAGGGAAAGTGTTCAATAAATAATATGTTATGATATAATATATTTTACTATAAAAATTGCAATATGTAATATCTATAAGCTATGGACACAGCTGCAGAAATATTGATATCATGCACTGTAATTTTGTTTTATTGACTAGAGTTTTGTTTTCCAAAATTATAGCTAGCGGCTATCACCGTAATATCCAGCATAACGAAAAAAGTAGCAATACTACAAACATTTTTGATAAGAGCAAAAAAATGGATAAGCATGCATCCAGATTACCTAGAAAAAAAGTTATCTGAAAAATTGCATTGCTGGCCAAAGAAATATTTTTGGTAGAGGAAGTTTTCTTCCTTTTTGTAAGCTTTTTGTGATGTTGGTTGTCAGCAAGAAGCGGAATAATAAGAACTAGGCTTATGAAAAAGGAGAAACTGGAGACTGGAGAGCAAAGCTTAAATACCACCAGAAATGAAAGGAGAAATAGTCAGAAAAATGAAAGAAAACATGCTATTAATCACACACACTGCTCTCATCTCCCAAACACACAAACATACAAGCTATTCTTATTATTATTACGCATTACCATTCTCATGACTCATGATATGGTGGTGGCGGTCGTAGGTATAAAAGATATCAAAAACTTTTGACTTGACTACACAGTACTCTCAGTTTTTTTTCTTCCCTGGACTACGACTACACACCATTTTTCTCTTTCTTTCTTCGTACCGACAATATTTTTTCTCCTTCACAAAAAAATCTAATATTTCATGTATGAGTTTACTCAAAAGGCGAAGAAGAAGAATCCAATCCAAGGCCATGTCATAAGAGGAAGTTGAGGAAAACATAGTAAATAAATGTATTTTTGTTCAAGTTTCCAGTGAGAACGAACAAATCAGGGTACGGGTACGGCGAAGGCATGAGGAATTGCTGGATAGGTAGGTAAGCACGTGAACATGTACACAACGGACATGTAGGCACAAAGTAAAGCCATAAGGCATCATTATTATATGGAATCCAGCTGTGCCTTGATAATACCTAAAAAGGTTTTCGAACACAAATACATACTACAAACGTGCGCACTTACATATAAAGCTATGAAGTAATATGTAGAAATTGATATGCATACATTTAAAGTAATAATATCAAAACCAATTCAAAGGGTATAAAGGGGAAAGTAAGAAGAGGAGAAAACATCTGCTGGAATGGAAATATATAGGAAAAAGAAGAAAAATCTGCAAAAATGTGTTTTTTCCCATTTTTAGTGTTTCTTACAAACGGATTGGATAATGGTAATTTTTAATCCAGCTGTAACCTGGAAAAGATGGAAAGCCTGCTGGTGCTGTTATAAAATGTGGGTGGTCGAAGCAGCAGCAGAAAAATTGATATGATGCCTTTTTCGTTTTACTACTTCCTGTGCAATAAGAATGAATTCATACTGCAGAGGAATTTTGTGATAAGTCATGTCATGCTGTTTGATAGGAATCAGTCACAAGAGTAGTCAAAGTTGAAGTTAGAAGGTGGTACTTTGGCGGAGAGTTCAATTGGCACGAAACGAATATTACAAAGTTTTTGTATGATAAGATGAAAATCTTGGTTAAGGGTTTATTAACCAAATTAAAAGGGTTGTGGGTGGTTTCTCCTGCATCCACTTGTTTACATGGTGTACCCCGGACTTTCGA
>JAQFZG010000497.1:0-32016 GCA_034695465.1 Entomobrya nicoleti
TCGAATGGATCTAACATATCCATTCCTCATTTGTTTTTGTTTTCGAGTGGGCTGCTGAATGGGTTTCTGGGAATTGTTGTGTGCTTTGGAACTTTTGGTAGGGTGCATGGGGAATCCTTAGACACACTGGCATTTCTAAAGTCAAACATCATACCTCGTGCGGCCCGAGTCGAACAAAAGATGCTTCTGAAATATGTAGCATCATTGCAACCTATTAAAATTCGAGTTGGTAGTGTCAATTATGTGGACAACATGACCCCTATCATCCTTCTGCACTTTTGCTTTTCTCAAATTGTTAATTTGGTAATGATGTAAACTACAATTACATGGCTATAATCTAAATAGTTCTAACCCAATCGCGCACACACAAAAATAATACAGCATGTAATACACCAACAGATTTTTATTCTACTGCGATATTTAACAATTTGCAATTATTTCTGCACATTTTAAAACTTACTTTTCAATACTCTACCTAACGTAATTTTCTGATTGTGATTTGAAATGAAAGATGCATAGCTGAATTAAATAACATGTTTTGAAGTTGTAACCAATATTTTTTTGACCGTGACATCATTATTTTTATTGCATAAGTATATTAAGTTTATTAAAGGAAATGACAAAATTATGGTGGGAAACCCTTGTCATTTCCTTTCCCAATGCATACCTACTATGACATGTCTCAAAAAATCAACAATAATATACTAACAACTAATACTAGTACTCCCCTTTCCCATATTCATTCGGTTGCATTAATTTTTGCATGCTATATACTTTGTTGAATTTTGGTCTTTCACCAAATCGGAATTTGGCTGATGTGCAAAAAGAACTTTGAAATATTAGTAATCGTACATTATCCAGTAAACAACCAAGCAAGTATGAACTTATAAGTCTCTATATTATAAATTGAACTCGCAATATTCGCAAAACGCATAATACGCCATTCTACAAATATGTAAGAGTAAACTGAATTACAGGAATGTCCAAAATTGTCCAGCATTATAAAGCAAAGATAAATATGTAGGTTTGTTAAGAAAAGTATGAATATAACATGACCACTGGAAAATCGGGTAAAGTAACTAAGCCAGCAAGCACTTCTGCCAATTACTTGATTTTTAGAGGCAAGTGGGGGGTATGGAGAGTTCATTTGAGGTATATTGCGCACATTTGGTCGTTGTCGTCTGTGGAAAATTGCAAGAGTGTATGTTATTACTGGAAAGTTTTTTCCTTTCGTAAAAAAAAGTTTATACACAGACATTTTTTTTCACCTGCCTTATACATACTATACCTTTCTATATTAAAAGTCTATCGTTTGCCAGGTGAAAGCTGTCATATCGTCATATAACTAAACATACCATTTTTTACTCCTTCAGAGAATACTGAAGCACACAATTAAATGCCTTTGCCTTATAAGCAATCATCATACAAAGAAAAGAGTAAAAATTCAACACAAAATTCTGTTTGGAGAATATGTGGTCTTGATGTGGGTATTGATAATACAGTATAATCGATATTTTTTCCCTCAGTACTGTTCACATAATTCGGCTGGAGCTAGAATGGCTTTTGAAGCTGAAGTGGTTTGTAGTAAAGAGCCTACAGGCAGGGCAGACTGGGTTGCCAAGAAGCGTCGTTTCGAAAACAAAACTTGCAAGAACCACTCCAGCAGTAGTAGAGCCATGGACTTTGTCAAGAGGTGATGATGGTTTGTTGCTCACTGTGGAAGAACTGTAGTGGTACAGTTGTATTGGAGAAGGCAGTGGAATATTGCGTTAGATTAGATGACTAATGACAAAAGAAGTGACTACTCGACATTTTGTTGAGTGAAATCGGCTTTTGTACACGTTGTGTAGATAGCATTTTAACAAAAATGTATACAAGTTTATAATATATTTTACACTTGACTGGGGTCCACTGATAAATTATCGTCTTCAACAGAATCGAGTCTAACAATTTTAGAAAATAGCTTAAAGGTGAAAGGTGACAACGCAATAATTCTTCTCACTTGAGTCTTGTTTTGTACATTTGTTGCTTGTGTATATTTGTTAATATTCGAATTACAGTTTTACAGCGGGCCATTGATATGTTATACAATATCACTGGCTTATCATCAATTTAAACAATGTGTCTTATAAAAGCGTAAAGTTAGCCTGCAATAGTTTTTACAGTTCTAAAGTGAAAATTTTATAAGTTTACTTCCAATAATACGCAATTCAATGAAACTGCAATCCAGTTTTTGTAAATCCATTTGTGACAGTTTTCCATTTCCCACAGTAATTCCTTGTGTACCCTGTTCATATCCTACCCTGTCTTACTTTAAAAGGGTTGAGTCGTCAAGACCCATTTACTTGTTCTAATGATGACGATGAATCGCTACAAAACTTTGGGACCTTTGGGGGACGGAACTTATGGTTCCGTGGTATTGGGGCAGCGCATCGATACTGGGGAGAAAGTTGCCATTAAAAGGTAATTTATTTGTCATATATATTCACCCTATTTGTTCATTTTTCATAGTATGCATACAAGTACGTAAACTGCTTTAAAAAATGAATATTCACCATGCAAGTCATATCTAAAAGTTCACCACATTAAAAAATCTGTAAAAATGTATTTGTCTTTGGCCCCTGGAAACATATGTATGTACATGTATATCTGAAATTAATGGCTCCATGAACGTCTTTTATTATTATTTGTGGCTAAATTAATTTATAACTTCAAAAAGTAAAACTCAAGCAATAATTTAAATGCAATCGAGTGATTTGCTTATATTCAAACTAAAATTTACATTAGTTCTACGTTTTACCATATACAAGGAAAATAGTAGTTGCCTACCTCAGAATGACAGTGATCAAAAAGAAGAAAATAGAGGATGAAAAAGAGGAAATAATCTTCGAGCCAGAGGACAAATTCCGTAATGAAGGTGACGTAACAAAAGTAGTCGTCCTCGGGAAAAGAATGGCAAAGGAATTTAAATGTATAGGAAAAATCGGAGACGGTGCATTCAGTCAGGTTTTCCATTGTGTCAGTAAACTTAACAAGGAGCATGTAGCAGTCAAAGAGTACGTATTTCTTATTTTGTGAATATTCCGAATAATATACATGAAATGCACATGAAATGAAGCATCTGGATAAGTACCTTAGTTGTTTTAAAGGTGCAAAGTGCAAATAGCTCTTGGTCCAGTTTATGGATAAAAATCGTCAATGAAAAAAAGACTGGTAGGCGATTTTTTGTCAAGGTCTTGCATGTCAGCATGTCAATAGTAGCGTTAGTTTACTGCAATCTCAATTTTTTTAAACGAACAGCTAGTAAAATCATTTTATGATTTGCAATATGCATGCATATACATGTCATGCAGTTCAGGTCAGACAAATAGGCACAAGTTTCTAATTTTAAAAAGTATCGTGCAAAAAGCTATGACACGTAATAAATTTAGATGTCAGGATAGCATTGTTTTTCTTCTAGATTCATAGCTTATCATGACTTAGCGTTCCTTTGTATATTCGATTTACTCTTTAATTGCTTCGTGAAAGTTTAACCGAATTGAAGTAGGCTAAGGCTGGCATAAAGCAATATACTGGAAAAAAGCATGCACGCCTTTGTTTCCCATGCTTCAAGCATATCATAAATCGTCCAAATAAAAAAATACAAGGTCACTTACAATAATATTGATTAGTATTGCAGACAAGCTTAATAATAAGTAAAAATGCTTCCCTTGGACATTTTGTTTATTTTAATGTGCACCGCCGCCACGTCAGTGGGGAGTGGGTTGTGTTGAACTTGAGCTATTTTTAACTCCTTTCTTTGTGACTGCTTTGTCTTCTACCTCAAAAATATCAAAGGAAATGATACATTGATTTTAATGTTAAAAATACTGATTTTTTTATTCTTTGGGATATTTCAGGATGAAAAAGAAGTACGCGTCATGGGACGAGGCAATGAACCTACGGGAAGTGAAAGTAAGTCGCTTTACTTCTAAAATAAATTAATATTAAAATTTTCTAATATTTGCAATAGCATCTTCTTGCGTGCAAGCAATGACAGTTTTTCGTTCTAATCTATTATTCGTAGTAATTTGTTTGTATCGCATTGTAAGTAGGTTGAATGTAGGCGTATGTTTTATTACGTTTTTCCTGTGACTTTTTTCACACCAGCATTCCTTATGCTGCAATCGTTACAACATAACAGAACACACACAAGTACAACAAACATAACTGCTCACTTTTACTTGTTTACTTTCTCTTGCTTTTGGGCTGTGTGTTTTGCGGTTTGTTGCGTGCCCAGCAGGTGTACACATGTGCAGGTATATTTTTCAACATCATGCAATCATAATCTTATCAGTAACACCAATCTTTTTTGTACACAATATACATATAGCAGGACTAGTAGTGCCACCCACCCCAACTATTATGTAGTTCACAGCTACCACACAGAGTATGCAAAGTTTTCCAGAGTTAAGACTAAATAAAGCTAAAGGCTTTTATTTTGTTGCTCAACCTAATCCAAATCTGTCAAAATGGCGTCTTTCACTTTTTATATGACAAGCGATTAGCTTCTAGGTAGTTGGTGAGCTACACACAAATTCATGAATATTCGTCTTTCTCTTTCCATTGTTATTGTGAAACATGGAAAAATTTCACCTTTCATGTTTTTATTTTCGTGATAACATGTCATTTATATCGAGACAATTCAACGATTTTGGAGACTTTTCTTCCAAAATTCATTGCACTCCTGGCATTAGCTTTTTTAACCAATCAATACAGTATTTATTATTACATATAAGGATCAGAAACAGAAATTAAGCAAAACTCTTCCTTTGAAACTTCTCATCCCTGCCCGAAGCTTGTTCTGTGAGGCAATCATTTAATTGATTTTTCAGTTTAATTGGAATTTCTTTTATACATACATGTGCACACATAGAAGTGCAAATGGAAAGCTTAAGAACACATTCATTAAATATTAGAATGTTTATGTAGCCATTACCATCATGTGATGACACTCAAATCAAACCAATGATTCCATTTCCAGAAGAAAATTGTTAGCTGGGTACTGCATGAGCTGCCCGACAGGTGTATTGACCATGAAAAAAATAGTCAATCGTTTTCACCATTACTATTTACTATACCATCAGTGCCGACTACCTTAGCTGTAGTTAGTCATTCACCAAAACACACTGCACTGGCAATGTGGTAATAATTGTCATGTCATGCATGGCTGACTAGACTACTTTTTACTATAACACAACACAAGTACAGCCTGGAATTCTCGATTTGTAATGGAGATAATATGGTAATTCCTTGACATGCTCAAAATCTTTTTGTAGTTTGCAGTATCCCCATCCACAGTCACAGTACAATAGTCATAGTCATGAATGTGAACATTTTTTATGATTGATTCGTGGCATTTAGCTATCTAAAAAAACATAAACCCCACAAAGGAAACCATACCGTTTAACTAGTATAAAAGCACAGCGTCAGCACTAGCACAGCGAGCACATTTCCTTTTTCACACGTAAACCGACAATTGTGCATAGACTAAAGGCACACAAGCATAAGAAAAAATAACGACGAGCAATATAATTCATGCTGGGTTTAATATCCAGTGAGAAAGCTTTAATCAGAATATAGTATCCACTGTTTCAATTACATTGGTAGTTTTCACGGTTCGTGTTTAAGACAGTAGTGTGACGATGAATAGTAGTAAAAATCAATAGAATTGACCTTGTGTAAAGTTGTTCCCTTGTAATGGGCTTTGGAAACGGCTTTCCTCAATGCATTCAAGTCAAAGCTGTTTTCTTTCGTGTCTTAACTTAACCTTTCATAAACATGTTTTCTACTTTGTTTTACAAAAGATGCAAACAAACATGCAAGGGAAATATCAACAGTAAATAAAATATCTTTTTCTTTTGTTTTCTTATGGTCATTCTCATATTCTTGGAAAGAATGTCACTGAAATATGTTAAGATGATAAAAAATATTTTATGTGCAGCCAAAACGCAACCCAAGCGCACAACAAGCAAAATTCTACAATGCAACTTATTACTCAATGCTTGCATTTTAGGAAGATGAAAATGATGATGAAAATCTGGCACGTGTGCTGTTTTACTTACTTAATCCCACCTTTTTTGTGCTTAATTGTGATGTTGTTCTGGTTGAATTTCTAGTCGCTCAAGAAGCTCAGTCACAAGAATGTGGTGAAACTGAAGGAGGTGATCCGGGAAAATGACACGCTATACTTTGTATTCGAGTACATGAAGGAAAACTTGTACCAACTTATGAGGAATCGATATGAACGAGGGTACGTGAATGTTACAACACAAATTTTGTCTGCTTTTGTCATTATTCTTACAATGTCATACGTCATACATACAGTGCAGAGTGACTACTAACAATGGCCTTCCAGAAATCCAGAATAAGTAATTGTGAAATTGTGAATGCATGAAAAAGGGTTAAAAAATGTGCTATGACGAATGGAAAGGCACAGTGAGTTGCACAAAGAATGCTCGCACATGAAATAGATAAAGTAGCATTACTATGATAAAAAGAAAATGAGGAATAGATGTATAGCCTGATTTTGAAATATTACTTCCGTGTTGACAATTATTGTATTGGATTATTATGATACGAAACAAATTAAAAGCATAGGTATAAATATATACAAAAATATTTTGTACAACCAAGCAAACTCTGAGCATTGTATATTGTGTCAATCAAAAATGATATTTCCTTTTGTCACGTTTCATTGACCCGGCTTCACCGAGTTTGGAGCAGACAAAAGAGTTAAAGTTTTTTTTTTGTAAACACGAGGGAGAAAGTACAATTATAAAACTAAATTAGGATTTCATGAATTGATGAAGGTATGATTTCTGTGTAGGGAACGAGTGTTTCCAGAAGCTGAAATCAGCTTGATGATGTATCAAGTGCTGCAAGGACTGGCATTTATGCACAAACATGGGTTCTTTCACAGAGACATGAAGCCTGAGAATTTGCTTTGCATGGGACCTGATTTAATTAAAATTGCTGACTTTGGGCTCGCAAGAGAAATTAGATCTCGTCCTCCGTATACAGAGTATGTTTCTACAAGATGGTAAGTAGTTTAATTAGCTTATATATGTTCTATCAAGCTATTTTATAGCAATAGGAAATGGGAAACTATTTACGAGTGTGTAGAAATTATAATTTTGGGACTACTTGATTCTTTTTTTTAGGTATCGGGCACCAGAAGTTTTACTCCGAGCTCCGTTTTACAGTTCGCCAATCGATCTCTGGGCAGTGGTAATTAAATAATTATGAAGTACATATTACATTAATAGCGATTTCGAGATGATATTAATTTAAAATTAATGTTTTTGTGTAAGGGTTGTATAATGGCTGAACTCTTCACGTTCCGTCCGCTTTTCCCTGGGACCAGTGAAATTGATGAAATTTTCAAAATTTGCTCGATATTGGGAACTCCGGATAAGGTAGAATTTACAAGTTACAACATAACGCCAGTATAGTCATAACATAACCCAATACGTTAGAAATGAAAAAAAGTAACATGAATATTTTATTACCTCAGAGTGAATGGGCAGAAGGGCATCAGCTAGCAAAGCAAATGAATTTCAAGTTCCCCCAGTTTGATGCTACAGCTCTCCATAAGATAGTTCCAAATGCTAGTAAAGATGCCATTTTCCTTATTGATGATATGCTAAGATGGAATCCTAAACACAGACCAACAGCCAATCAATCCTTACGGTAAAAATAAAATATGACCAGCTAATTTGGCAGAATGCACGCCATAATGGCAATGACAGTGATGACGTCAAATTTAAAAATTTAAAGCAATTCGTAAACCCTGCTCTCTTAAATTAATCCACAGATATGCCTTTTTCAACTTTGTTCGTGAGAAGGACCGGCAAAAGTCAACGAGAACTGACGTAATTAGTCAATCAATCGTTCTCACGCAACCTGCTTCACAAGTTACAGTGAATATACCCATATCGTACCAAACAGTGAAAGCGGAGGTTTATGAACCAGTTGTAAGGAGAAAGTTGAGCACTAAGTGGGAAAGAGATTATTTTAGGCAGCAAGAATTCGATGGGTAAACAAGTAGCTAGACATTTCTATCCCAATTATTAATGTAAACCACCAAAAATAGATATTTTAAAAGAATAATACATGTTCAAATTTAGAAATCACAATGAAATCGATAAGAAGTTGTCGCGTTACATATCTGGGAATGGATATCGTCACGGGATAATCATTCAGCAGCAGCCTTACCCAGGTCAACAGCAAATACAACCTTACCAACCTCAGCAGCTTCAACTTCAACAGAAGCCTTACTACACAAACTCGAAAACACAACCACCATCCGCAAATGAGCGTGCCTTGTCTCGGACGCGATATGAAAATGATGACCAGGATGAGAACGAAGACAAGCCCAGGAATGATTCCAGTAATATGTACAGTAAAGATAACAGTCCCAGAGCAAGATATCCTACAACTACTTATGAGTCAAGGAGAAGTGCGTTCCTTATCGCTACAGAAAATTCTGCAAAGGCAACAATGCAAATGCAGTCAAAGAGTAATAATATGCTTGGACGAGTGGACTGGGCACAAAAATATTTGACTTCTAATAGTCAATACTAATTTGTTTAAAAAGTACGCTGGTGTTTAATAAAAATATTTTTGAAAGTTTAACTCAATTAAATTTGGAATTAGGGAGATAAATACCTAAGATTGTATGAAAACCGTTTTAAAAACTTTACATCCCATTATACTAGCTTTACAACTTGCCTTTTGTATGCCCACCTTTAGAATCACGTAGTAAATTAATACTGTAGAATTGGAGTTAAAACAAGTGAATGAAGTCTTTATGAATACCTGAAAAAAAAACAGGTAACGTAGACTTGAATGAACAAACTATAAGTGTGATTCACTATAGTCAATGAAGCTTTTTGTACACAAAAATGTTAACTATAAATTATTCAAAAATTATTTATTTTCAATTGTAATTTCTATTCTCATTACTTTTAACTGAATCTGAAGAAACACAAACTGACTGACTTACTTCCTTATTACAAGAACATGTATGTATATACAATATACATTTATAAAATTAAATAAAACTTTTAACGACAAAACTTGCAGCTTTTCTTTTTTAGTTAGTCATTTTTGACTAATTTCATCATAAAAACGGAGACATGAAGACATTTTAAATTGATTTTCATGCTATGAACTACAGATAAAAAAGTATAAAGTTGTAATCATAAAAACGTTTAAAATGCAAATCGGGTTCTGATATCTTCTAATTTCTTGGCGACTTCATTTGGTGTACGATCGAGATCTTCAGCTATACTCCTCTGCTTGTTTGGATCCAGTGAATTGAACTGTTCACAGAGGTCTCCGTCGATTACATTCTGTAACGATAAGACCATTCGCCATATTAATGCAAATTCAAAGACGCGACAGTTGTATGGAAATTATAATTAAGTTAGCTCAGTACTGCAGAACACAATTTAGTCGTCACAATGATCAGAGTAGGTAAGTTCATTCATCATAGCAAGGAAATTTTAAAGATAAGCTATCTAATGTGAATACTTACCCGCACTGGAAAATAATAAGATCGGAACGCTAAATGATCCCTCCCACATAATGGCGAGTTTTCACTCCTCATGTGCATCTCTAAATGTTGGAAAAAATCATGGTCTTCGTGGGATGTAAATGGAACGAGAATTCCAACACTTCCAGAAAGGGTGGTGTAAACGAGAGACTCATTTCCTCCAGGAATCAGAGTTGCTTTCTGTAATGTAAAAATACGACATATACATAAAAGAGCAGCTATATTTTAGATTAAAATTTTGATCGGAAAACTTAAATTAGATATTAAGAAGGAATCGAATCAGATTTGTTGATATAATCATTGTATTTCAGGTGAAACACGGAACAAAAAATAACATCATTTGAAAATTTTAATAAATTTATGATCCAATTTTATATTAGTTACCTGAAGGGATAAAATGGTCTCCCCAACATGAAAATTGCACAAAACTTCTAGCTTGTTAGATGCCCCACTTAAGACACCTCTGTCCCATAAAGCTTTGGTTCCAGATGGATCTTCGTCCACGTCATCAGATGTGTTAGAAGGAAGTCGAAGCTGTTATAATAAGACATGAAACATTCCGTTTTAAAATGCAATATTGTACAACGTACATAAATCCTTAATTTTCATTAAAGGTCGATTTGTAACAGGTTTTTCTTGGGAAGTTACAACTTATAATGTAACATCCCTACACAAAACTGCTATGGATTGATGTTCCCACCGTGAGCACACATGAAGTCGATATTTTTACAAAACTCATGCCGGCTTAATTTGGTGGGGTATACAACGGTAAAATAGTTTCGAAATATTTCTTTCTTACCACTCCAACGTTCCCGAATTTGTCTGCGAAGGCAATACTGTCGTAATCCAAAACTGTTGTGCAAGTAATCCATCGTGGATTTGTTTCGTCAGCAAATATTACTAGCTGATTTTCTCCTCTTTTGTACTTGACGAAGTGAACGCTTTCTTGAACGTCCGACACAAATATCCTTGGACCCATTGAAGCTACATGGACTATGTTGTTGGGGAAGTGCTGCAAATTCCAAGAAAAATTGATTGTAAATAGATTAGCTTTTGAAACTTGAAACAATTTAATAACTTGTCAACAAATATATATAATGCTTTTGAAAATTCAGTACTGCAGAACACAATAATGATGGGTCTTCAAACTTTATGTCGGATTGGTAGGATGTCATCATGTTTGACAAAAGCACTACTGCATATGACTAAAACAAGCATTTTCTTACGACTTACCTTATTTTCGCTTTTTCTGAGAAGCTTCTTCTTTCCAAAGTCATAAAGTCGTAAAACTTTGCCTACGCCCACCAAAACCTTCCCTTGGAAAGAACAAAGAGCAAGAGGAACTTCTTCTACAGCAGTTTTATGTAAAAATTCCATCGCTGTACATTCCATATTCAGTCTATATGTGTATAAATAATTTGCTCCAATCGACCTGGGAGCCAACTGAAAGTCTTTGGCGATTCCAATCACAATGTAATGACTAAATTCTCCTTGTGAATTAAACTTGCAATACGCCAGACTGCAAAATTAAAAAATGTAGATATTACTAATAATCTTACACTTGTTATAAATGGTCAGCCAAAAAAACAAGTCGCCGCTTGAAACTTACCTAACAGCCGCTTCGTTCTGTTCAAATCTATGCACGAAAGATGTCTTTCCTTCAATTGGATCCATTATCCTAACTGTTGACGCCCACATGCCAGGACCAGCTTTTGGAGCTCCGAATATGCTGTCAGGGAGGTCCTCATTCAAGAAAGCGTCTGCCATTTCTTGTGCAAGTTCCTGTTCGTCAGGACCTGCTGCTTCTTTCATTTCTTCAGCCATCTGTATTCTTCGCTGGCGTTTGACTTCTTCCGTGTACGCATTGTGGTCAGTTTCAATTATCACTAATTTCCCTGTGTCCGGATGAATAGCTAACTTCTTAGGTGTATACTCAAGGGGGAAGGACATCTGATTGAATACTGCTCCCAACTTCTCAACAGCTAAAATTCTGAGAGTATTTGTAGAAATTGCTACCACTCCTTCAGGACATTGTTCAGAAGAAAATCCAGCTGCATATTCCAGCGATTCATATGATAATGGTGTCAGATGGAATCTGTTTTGGAAATAGTAGCTCATCCACGATCTACTTGACATTGCAAGGACAGCTTCTCCCCCTTGCATTTTAATTCTGAAGAGCTTTACCGGTCGCGACCCAAGATATCTGGTACGAGTGTCAGCCAAATCCCCAGTGACAGAATCTAGAACTGTCCGGAGCAGAACTCCATTTTGGAGACCAATGTTTAAGTAGAGTGTTCCAGAACCACCGTCTTCTGAGCCACCCATATCAACAATACAAAGTGATTCTGGAAGAGCTGGCAAGGCTTGCATACTCAAAGGACTCAGACAATCCTACAAAATTAAACGAACAAAAAAGTGTTTATTATTGCTCCTGACGAGTAAATGATGCACCATATTTTTGAAATAGAAATATCAGATTTGTTGTTATAATCATAGATTTCAGGTGAAACACGGAACAAAAGATAGCATCATTAGAATTAGAGTTCATTTTGGATTATATTCAAATTGGACTAACCGAAGGATCAAGTGATATAATTCGAACAGTGCTATCCGCAAGACCAACAGCCAAAAATCGAGATCGCTGTTCACCAACAGGTACAGATCCAAGACTCATGCAAATGACATCCGCAGGCATTTCTCGCCTTTCAGTATATTCGTTCAATTGTCCAGTCTATACCAAAATAATTAATTTATTAATAAAATAAATATAAATAAAATCAGGAAAATTTGATGACATAGTTAATTATTTGACATACCGGGTCCATTTCGAAGTATACCAATTCACCACCAGTTAAAGCAATCACAACCTGCCTTGCATTAACAGCGCAGCGAAAAATAGACCTCTTCCCAGGGGCTTTCCATTCGTTTACTCTCTTGTCTGCACGGATATGACGAATACCATCGGGATAAATTTGTACAAGGGCATCTTCACCAAGAGTGTAACATGAAAGGGTGGGAGTTGTTCCAAGAAAACCGGAGTCAGTAACTTCCTCAACGGTTTCACCAATAGAAAGTACAAGGGTAGCGTTCACGAAGGACACAATAATGTATGAGTCAAACTCGTCTAAAATAGATGAAGAAAATTGTCATATATCAAAACAAATGCATAAGTTAACTTTACTGACGTATGTGCTTTTGGATTTCAGTTAACAAGTTTGTTTACATGATAGTTTCAAAAGTCTAACATGTGTAAAGCATCATCAAGACTATAACACATTTATGTACTAAATTGTGTATCCTTACCATCAGCTCGCCTTTTCACTGTCCACACAGCATTTGGATTACCAGGAAGTTCTGATACGGCCATCTCAGATACTTCAAGCCCATGTCGAAGTACTCGAAGCGAGGATCGTGGACCTCGACCACAACACATATAAAGTTGAGGCGTGTCTTCATTGGCTGTGTAGAGATTAAAAATCACAGTTTATTTTCAAGACACATACCAAAAATAAAAATAAGTTTCAATAATCAAACAAATAAAAAACTCACCTAAATCAGCCACTTGACAGGTAATTATAGGTGACAAAGATTCCATTTCATCGACGAGCAGAAGATTTCTTAAATGTCTTGGAGCAAAAAAGAAAGTATCCCCTTCTTCAAGGGGCATGGCAGAGCTGAACTCAGGTTCATCATCGTCGTCGCCCAAATGAGCGATTTGGTAGAGATAACTGAAAGAAAAGAAAACAACTCATAAAGTAAAACGATGAAGCGAAATCCCGTTTCAACATGAATAGTTACTTTTTTAAACTCAGATCCGTAAAATAATCATTAAGTTCATCGACTTAGCCCTACATAAAATCATCACGGTAAATATTAAAGAATATTTTTACGCTTAATATAATTTATACTTACTGGTTTCCAAACTCAGATGCAATAAACAGAAATCCAGTCTTCAGGACGCACATGGAAGTAGCAACGGGGGTTGTATCAAAGTATTTAAGTTTGATTTCTGTGACCATGTCCTCGTCCAACTCCAGTGTAATTTTGAAGACATCGCCTTGTTCCGTTTGGGCCAGAAAAAAGAACATGCTCTTCGTCTTGTGGGTGGCTGAACATACAAAAATCATTCCACGTTCAGGATCGTCCAAATCATTCTACACAGATAATAACAGGAATGAAACTGCTTTGAGACAAATTGCTTAAGCTATGACAAAACTCGCTCCTTGATGATGACGCAAGTGGCGTTGTAAAATGTTGTAGTATAAATAGCCAAGAGAAGTAGAATAATTTTCTACATCACCAACGATAAGCTACTACATTCAATTTAGCACTTTATACGACCAATGCCTGAATTTTGTTATCAAAAGCGCTGGAGATACCGAAGTGCATTTATACTCTTGAACCTTTACTATTCTACCTACACCTGTTATACTACAGCCACAACCCTACTTTAAAGTACTAGTTTCAAAAAGTTACCCGTCTACGAGGAATGGGACATCGAATATCCGGTTGATCTCCCAAGTTCTTATATGTTATGTAATTTTCCGAACAGATAAGAACCCCACTAGGTCCATCACTCCCACCAGGCACAGTTATCAAGAAGTTGGCATGTTCATCCAATGCTTCGCTATACTTGCGAACAACATGGTTCAGTCCCAAGTCCAACTCATAAAATGTAATTGCCTGTTTGGTGTTTTGAGCAGCTTCTCCACTTGAATCAATATCTGCATCCTACAAACCAGAAAAATAAATTCAGTTTAACAACTTGACTACGTAGTTTGTATCATTTAATACATGTTTAAATTCAACGCATCAGCCAGTCGATCCAGTTAGTTTTCATGAAATATCAAATTCGATTGCGATAGTCATCCTATACGTATCATTTTAAAATTATGGATTAAAATTTATTCTTATTTACCTCATACTCCATTTCCAAGCACGCAAACATAGGATTTTCAAACCCAACATCCACCCCAACCAAATGGTACACGAAAGTATTACTTTTATGGGCTTCCAAAGGAGATGATATTGTCAGTCGAGCTTGTGCATCACGATTTAGAATGTATACTAATTTCTGTTTCTCCACAGCACCTATAAAATTTGAAATCAAAACGTTCAGTTACTCAGTCAAATCATTGATAAATACTACTTTATATTTACATTATTTATATGATTTACAGGTGTTGTAAACTTACCTATCATTACCGCACGACCCTTTGGATCAATTGCCAAGTACTGACCAGGCACAATTCGCCTGCAGCCACTCTTCCCAAAAGTTTCCTGATGTACTTTTTCGAAGGCATTTTTGGTAGGGTTGTATTCCAATATGACAATACGTCCTGAATCAGATCCCACAATGATATAATCTGCAAGAAAATACAGTTTTCTACATTAATTTCAGTAAACCAACATCCATAACGTATAATATGAAGGAATTATAAATACATAAACTCAGATCCGTAAAATAATCATAAGTTTCATCGACTTAGCCCTACATATAATCATCACAGTTTCAAAATTAACAAAAAACATAACTTTACTAAAAAAAAATCATTACCTTTAGATCCTCCAGTAAGTCGAAATGCCATCAACGACCTGATTATCCCAAATATCTCAACACTGAGCAAAGTTATAACTTTTCCAGTATTTGGATCCGGCCTTAGTATTTCCAATATCTTCCCTCTAGACACGACAATCTCCTGAAGCTTGGAACCACTGAAATTCCCATGCGTGGCATGGGTAATCCCAGTGGCACGTTGCAATGTCAAATTGTATAAATGCATGGTTTCTTCCTAAAAGTCGCACCAAAATTGCATTCCCCAAAGATTCCAATATATTTGCACCGTAACACCGGAGGTGGTGCAGTCAGCAGTGGTTCCACATTTTTTCGAAATATATTTCCACGTTTACACTTGCGCCTTAATATTTAAAAAATAAAACCAAATACTTAAAATCTACCACAAACTATCAGTAATTTTAAGTAATTAAATTAATTCAAAATAAATTTCTCTTACCGGTTGAATGGCAGCTCCACGTTCCAGTCAAGACCTACCGACTCATTGCTCCAGCTCTTCACGACTGTTAAAAATGGGCGCTCTGCTTTTGGTGAGCTTGAGAGCTTGGTCTTGCTCTAATCTCTTGGCTGTGTATTCTAAAGCAGCTTGCTTGATTCACGTTTTTTTCTTTGGTTGATCTTCAATGAGATCGATTGCAGGGCAAGCTGAGACGAAGAAAATGCATCTAAAAGGCAAACGCTATGTTAAATACACGTCGCACATCACACATACTGCGTGCATATGCTTTTTGTATTGTTTTGCTTGCACACATGCACATGATTGATGATGTACACATAAACATTGCCAGCTGATAAAGTGAACGTTTCTAGAACACTGATTGAAATTTGACAAGTGGATTAATCAAATTTTAGTGGTGAAAGTTAGCATATTTGAGTGATTAAATTTTAACTGTAGTGTATTTAAGATGAGTTCATCAGAGTACGACATAGTGCCTAAGTCTGGGGCTTTGAAATTGAAAAAAATAGACCATACCATTAAAAAGTAAGTTTGGTTTTCGATAATGACTGCGTGTAAATGTTGTTGAACTACTGATTGTTGTGTTGTGTTGTGATAATGATAACCTGATAATGAATGAGCTCAATAAATTTATTGTGATTTGATTTTTAGAAAGAAAAAGAAGAAGGAAGAGGCAAGAATCTTGGACGCTCCTGTTTCGAAGAGTGGCAGTGGTGACACGGAAGCTGACATTGAAGCTGCGATCGAGGCTAAACTTAGGGAAAGAAATCCATTGATGAACAAAACCAAAGCTGAACTTCGTTTTATCAAACAGCAAGAAAAAATTGTGAGTTAATATTGTTAAGTCATTGCTTCTTGTAATATTTTTATTTAAAAAAAAGCTATTATAAAATCTGTAGTTGCACGTGAATGATAAACATGTTTGTTAATTTTTCCCTTACAGAAAGAAAAGTGGATTATCGACAAAGCTACAAAAACGCACAAAAATCGTGTGGAAGATTTCAACAAGCAGTTGGACAATTTAACCGAACACTTTGATATTCCCAAAGTTTCCTGGACCAAGTAAAATTATCATGTCGTTTCTTTATGGTCCCGTTTGTTATCATCGCGTAATTCTATGTGTACATATATAATATAAATCAGAGATAATTACTCTTACCGTTAGTTTAGTTTTTTATAAATGTTTGTGTCTTCGTTCAATATTCGATAATATTGAGTAGTACTATAAATGTACTAGTACAAAAATTTGAAATGAATCAGATTGATTACTAGATTACTATTGCGCTGTATACACAATAGACTAGTGGCTAAGTATTTTTTGGTATATTTATTCGATGTTAATTCTTAGATGCATTACTTTGGCTATTTTGGCTTGTTTTGTTTCTGATTATTGGTAATAATGTATTAAATAAGATTGTAAATTGACAGTTTATTATGAAAGTAGAGTGAAATTTCATTTGTAATTGAAGTCAGTCTGTAATTGGAAGGCATACGTTTGTGTCATTCACATTCATTATCCTTTGAAACCCAAAATGACGATGTTGAAGGTCTTGGGCAGGATGTGCTTTGAGCTGACAAGTTTGTGGCTTTGGGTCTGACAACAAACAATGCGTCATCAAGCCAATAAAAGGCTTGCTGAATATCTCCTTCGCACAAATACGGCAACCTCGTCCATTTAATCAAGTCCCACCCTTGAGGTATAAGCACCTTATCAATAAAATTAGTCACTTCGGCTTCAAATGACTCGTCTCCAATTGGTATTGCTTCGTCAGGTTCGTGGGATTTATTAGCACCTGTGAAAAAAAAATCATTCATTGGGTTATAAAAAGTATATGCGCTAGGTATATTGGAAATGAAATATAAGTTACGTTTCAAAACTTACCGAATTCGACGTATGGGTTAAAGGGGATGACGAAAGATATAACAGCTATACCATCAGGTTTTAGCGAAGCTTTAATTTGATTTAATAGTGAAAGTGGCTTTTCACACCTGTCCAAAACATTGAGGCATGATATCACATCATATTTCGTATCACCGGAGGACCATTCTGCCGCATCCAGGACTCTGCAAAGAATTCATTCGTACCATTGAGGATTAATCTAACTTTATTAAATACGTCGATTAAAAGCAGAAGCAACTATGTATAGGACTCAAACTCACATATAGCCTTTCTTTTGAAGACTCCATTTCATGGTAGTTGACATTTCTGTAGCGTATACGTTTTTGAAACATTTTGCCATCATTTCTGTGGTGGACCCATCTCCAGCTCCAATATCTAAAAGGTTATCAAGCAGTTCAATTCTGTACGGCTGATCTGGAATGGTTATCAGTCTTTCAAATTGATCCGACGAGAAAACTTGCATTGAACCACGTCCCAGCAATCTGTTAGAAAATTTTAACATTCTTAAATTGTAAACATTATTTTTTGTGAAGATTAAGGTACAAAATGTTAGTTCATTATTATTCTAGTGTCCCATTCAAATTCTACAAAAAATATTTAATAGTAATCAAAAAACATGTATATCTTGTGCTTTCAAAGTATTCCTTCCTTTCATTTGCACGCTCCATGTTCATCTACACTTTTGCTTAATTTTTTCATACATTGAATTTCATAGATTGGTAAATTTCAGGTATTAATTTTTTTTTCTAAAGTTTAAATACGTAATAATTAAAATGCACAAATAAGTTAATGCATTTTATTGAGCTTCCTTATTTCTTACAACCAAACTAAAATCAGCATTATGTGTATATTTTAAATAAAAATATATATCAAAATATAACTAAGATTTAAGTTCCATACAGCCTAAAAATGTATAAATTAGTTGTGAAGGGCCAACCCCGGGAATCATTTCATTATTGCAGTACTACATGCCACCAGAGAAACATTTCGTACTACCAGATATACTCAATACTTTTCGGTGTTTTGCTTCACAAGTCGTAGGAATGGCTATTTTAGGTATTTTTTGACGTGAAGCAATTTAATAAGATTTGGTGAAAATGGGAAAGGTGACAATTCAGGCGTAAAGAATAGACATGCCGTGTGTGGGTCTCAAGTTAATTTCGTATACACACATATTTATATTTATATGGATTCATGCATTCTTCAGCAAAAGGATAAAAGAGAAAAAAGGGAAAGAAAAAAGGCTTTGTTCGCCACACAACTACCTAAAGCGATTCTGGATCTCTCTTGTCTGTGTGTTTGGTGTGTACAGCTTGTACTGTACAAAATGCTACATGTTATATGCATGTAAAAACCTTTTCACTATATGAAAGCAAATACAAGCATAAAAATATCTTTCCGTTTATTTCAAGAAACCAAATCCTTTCACCATTTCTTCTACTGCATACCTCCCAAATATCCCATTGTTGGTGTTAAATTTCTTTCCAATCATTTTTAACTCTTTTACAAGTGCGCAATTTATATGCGGTTCCTTTTTTCCTTATGAAAATATTTATTTTAGGGTGAAATTAAACCCCAAAATATTTTAATAATATGAAAGAAAAATTTGCACTTACTCATGTAAATAGTAAATATGCATCTAATTAATTTTTAATGAAGGTAAGAAAACTGTGTAACTTTTACTTTTTGATTTACTTTGTAATTTAAGCCTATATGTATCGGTGTAATTTCAACTTCAACTTTTCCCCAAAATTGTCTCATTTAAATATATAGTGTAAAGAAAGTGTAAGTAAACTACTCTCCTTTGTGCTTTGTCTGCACTCATTCCAACCAACCACACACACTCAGCATTATTATGTAGATGCCATTTATCGATCGATAATAGTCCCCTCTCATGGACCATTGGATAGCCGATGCGATGCCAATGCGATGATGAAGAGAAAAAAATACAACCTATTACTAAACTTGCGAACGTCATATATATTACAAAACATAGTTACTGATATAGTCAAGAAGTGGGAGTGAGTAGAAAAATCCCATTGCTTGCTTCGTTAGAATGGAGTCAGTATGCAAAAATCCCTTTCAACTAAAAAAACTAAACGAGAGAGAAAGACGGGAATGAGATCTTGTTACCGCGCTATACTCTCTCTCTCTCTCGCACTCTTTCTACCAAAAGTATGATAATAACAATAAGTATGTATTTTGTATTTCTTGATATCTGCTCTATTCCCAAATAACATGCTTTAAAGCACTTTATTTCCTATTCCTCATAAGAAGCCAACCAGAAAGAGAATTTTTTACTTTTTCTCTCTCTCTTTCCAACTGAAAAAGTCATCTTATTTTTGCATATTGAATGCATAATAGGCATCTCTTCACTTTTCCATGTATGACTGCTGGTCAAAACCAATATAAGCAATAAGCCCCCCACGTCATACACATGAACATAAATACATTATCGAATCGTTGTAGAAGGCACAGCGTTTTTTTTTTCTTTTAACTTTTACTTCCGCTGTACGTGGTTCCTAACGATTATAATATATAGCTGGGGCGACAGAATCTACAATTCAAGCTTTTAAAAAATCTTCATACTGCACAAACTTAAGCACAAGTCAGTATATAGTATGCAAGCATGCATAGCTATTTCCTTTTTACTCAAACATTCAAAATACTTAGCATCTTCCAGGCCCAGCCACTACTTTCCCTTTTCCCATCAACAAAAACCACCATCGCCACGATGACTACAGAGCTCACACACAAAACGCAAATTTTATTAGATGAATTCCACCACCCCAACTTTACGTGTAGAGGCAGAATGAAGCAGAATCGTTCATCGCTCCTCTTCTACTGACGCCATTCATGCATGTATACATATTTTTTGTTGCTTTCGCTTTCTCTCTCTCTCTGGATCGGTCAATATCCTTTCTCTTGAAAATAAATAGGTTTACAGTGTATAGTCAAATGGGATGCTATTATATTATATATGAGTATCTTCTATGATGATGATGTGATATATACTTAATATATTATAAAGTAACCAAGTTGAGTGAGAGAGAGAGAAGCTAGTAATTTCTTATGCATATTCTTCTTCGCTCCCTATAAAAAATAAAAGGGAGATGAGAAAACCAATGAATTTTTATATAAAACCAACCTTAAAACGAACTTTTTTTTATCAGCTCCTCCGGTCTCCCCATTTCTTTTTCTTCCCTACTCTCTCATCCCATCATCATCATCGTTGTAGTCGCTTCTTCATGTCCATTATAAATTGATTCTCTCTCCTCATATTCTATCATGATCCATCATCTGATGAAAGCAAAAATCTAAAAAGCATCATGTGAAATAGTAAAGTTGGATCGCTTTCTCTAAACATTCTACACACACACCACAAACACACACGGACATTTTATAGTCACGGTGGAACACTGCACAACAACAACAACCAAAGCTTAACGAATATACATTGTACATTGTATCAATATCAGTATATGTTAGGTAGTAGTACACCTTATAAACTATTGCTTATTTATAACAGTTATAATAATAGTACGATGATGATGAAAACGATGGTGTTATCATCACCAGGAGCTTTTTCTTTTCTTCATTTTTTTCATCTCCCTTTTCACTTTTAACACCGCTCGAAACCACCGTAGAGTATTCCTCCCCACTGCTGTTATCACGAACCCTCATCATCATCAACATCGTGGTAGCAATCATCAGCTTCACCGTTGAACGGATCTGATGTCGCGTTTTATGAAATGAACTTTTTATCCATTCATAAGAAATGAGAAGGTTGGCTATGTAATGTGGACAATGGGGACTTGGACTTTTAAACATCTTTTCATAGATTTCACTGGTCGATACAATATAAATCCTTCTCCTCAGCATAAATTGCAACGTGTTTTTCATCCACTATACTACTTCCATTTATATGACTCCTTTCCTTGTTGATGAAAAATTTCCTGATTTTTTTCATCAGTTAAGAAAAAAACCTTGCTTTCATCATCTATTCATCATTTAATAGATAAACATAGATAAAACTCATGCTGGTGAATGTATAGAAGATGATGGTAAGGATCTCTGATATAAAATCTTTTCCTCATCTTGTACGTCTCCAGCAATCTAACGTCATGCCGAATTTACATGATCATCATTCACTATTCCATTAAGACCGGTATCATATTCATATCATGTCATCACCATCATATCATCATGCAACATTTTGAAAAATAAGCGTGCATTATCACAGTGACCATAAATATTCAAGGAATATAAAAATGCTGGACAGAGCATTTTTGCGATCGATAATACTCTCATCTTCATCTTTAACTCGAGAGGTATAATTTATATTACACTGGAAAGAATTTGATCTGATCTCGCTTCGCCCCATTCAGACGTACAAAGGCATGCATGTACTATTGCCCATTGCCCATACGAGCTGATATGACGTGATATTGATTAACATCAGTTCAGCTAAATATTTTAGTAGGACAATAAATAAAGTTCGCAAACATGAATTAATCATAATTAAATTTGAAGTAGAAGTGAAGTATGTTGTCTAAATGGTTAAACGACACCTGCTGTTATATACCAATTTCGCGGAAGATGTACTGTTTCATTTTGTATTTACAGCTCAGCACAATAAAAAATATGGTGTGCAGCACGATGCCCGAAACGAACACATTTTATTCCCTCTGCAAAATTAAACAATTTTAATTGGTCACATTGCTAATCTATAAAAGGGAAGGAGCATATGGCTGCATACATGGACACCACTAATTACATGGCTATAAAAACAAAGGACGGGGAAACACCAGCTGCAATTGCTCGCATGCACAGCAAACCAGGACGTGATGTGGCGTACTACTACTCGTAGTCCAGTTGTGCAGCAGTTCATTTACTCATTAACTCCCCTTCTTCCTCTCAGTCCGTTGAATTTTACTCCCGGATTGGCCATTCGAGTGAGAAAAGTAGAAGGCGACATGTGTGTGAGGGGAGTTTTAATTAGAACAATAGACTAGTGTTTTAATTGCTCTGCGACGAAGCAAGAGTCGACCGGGCCATTCATTGGTCTTGCAGAATTTCCTTTAGGCGTGTCTATTCCCACAAATTTTCCCAGGGAACGTGAGCAATTGGTATGTGTAGTATGGACACAAGCGCTAATGAGTAATGAGTGAGAATCAATGCCTATCACGCACATACACGCACATGAGTCGTGAGTAAGTAGACAATGAAATGTGTATCTCTCTGTATCACGAGGACAAAGAATGGAGGATAGAGAAATGCTTAAAGCTGCGCTTCCCAAGAGGGAGAGACGTGTAGGAGTGAAAAGGACAAATGAACTTGGTATTATTGGGATTCTCATCCTCATCTTTGGCTTGCTTAGTTTCTCGTTGAGCAACGTGATTTACTACCGGGTATCACCCACCCGCATTCAGAAATGCAATGTTCCTAAATGATTATCTATACAATTCTGGATGTACATCAGCGAATCGGAGGAATTCGTTGTACACACTGTGCAAGTCTTTAAACTTCTCACAATTGAACAAAATGAATTAAACCGATTCTAAGGAAAGAGCTCAATTAAAATGAATCAACAAATTTTACAATAAAATACACATATGTACATAATTACTATAAAAACTATATCATTCTGGCATGCAATTAATTAGATATATGATATATAATTCTACGCTATTAACCCATTCAACAATGAACTGTGACGCCAAGAGGATCGTCCACATTGATAATGTGCAATTTCATTCATTGCTTTATCATTGTTGTTTCATTTATACACGATCTTAAAATCGAAGACAATCTCGAATGACTCTTTCTGTTCAGTAACAAAATCAAGAAACATTACAAAAAATTCCGCTGGTCATAATAACACAAGCAGTACTAACTACAGAGATATTATTTATTATTATCATGGAAAAATGGGAACAAAAATTGTTGATTCGGCCAGAAATATAATGTCTACCTTGTTTCTTATTACATTGCGTAATATTATGTTATTATATGCTTTTGGCGTTTCATTAAGTAATATACAAAAACTAGACAAGCAGCAGCCTACCCCTTGGCGTCTCCTAATTCATCATTTCATCGTCATTATGATGATCATCATTTCATTTCAATGACATCAATATTATGAAGAAACGCAAGTGTAATGTAAGTTACTTTAATATTTTTTAAGAAAAGAAACGGATGTATAGAAAAAGGACGCATTAGACGACGACGTCCAGCCTAGCCTTGTTTTTACATGCATTGCATACCTGCCTCTACTCTACCTGCTACTATGCTGCCGTGTTGGTTGGTCTGGTCCCATTACCTGCTTATTTTTTTAGGGGGAAATGCTAATTATATGGTTGATTCAGAAGGAAAGGGACTTTGAGAAACTTGGCAAATTGCATGTGTCTTCCCTTTTCCTTTTCGTTCAAATCATTCTACTTAATAATTTTTAACTTTCGTAATAATTTGTGTCATCAACGGCAAAAGTTGCTTGTCTTTATATGACTAGACTTATAATCATCATACGCTACACACACAAGCTTCATTCGTTTTTTTAATGCTCAGTCTATGTAGTAATAATGAATAATGATTCTGATAAAAATGCTCTCTCGTTATGTAGGTTCCGTTCCCTTCTCTGTTAAAAAATATTTCCATGTCTTAAATCATGTCTACTCTTGTGCATGACATACAATCTTGCTGACACATCACATCACAACAAAGTCGAAGCACAAAAACATAAAACAAAACACCATCAGATCACAAAACTCTTAGGGAAGGATGGGAACGTAGCTTTAAAAACCTTGTTGCTGTGTTATATTGACTTCGCCGATAAAAAATATACATGAAATCCAGTAGACATAGCCAACCACACAACAACTACCACCACTAACACGATGCCACTTTTCTCAACTGTTTCAAAGAAAAGTCATTATGAAAATCTTCTGGACCAGCAGTTTCAATCTCCCTACGGTTTCTGTTATAAATGCATTTTATATCTCAACCTCTCTGTGCTATATGATAATAATAAGAATTGGTTTGCTTGACTTGAGCAAGTCTTGCACGTTGGCTGGTGTGTTTTGTTCATTTTTTTTTCTTTCAAGTTAAGAGCAGCATACACATGAGAGAAGGAGACGGGAAGCGAGGAAATCCATTAGTGAATGCAAAAAGTAGAAACAAGGCTTATTGCCGAGAAAGGATTAAGCAGAGGAAAAGGAGTAGAGTTAAGTAAGTACAGAGCGAAAGTCCTCCTCGTCCGATCCAAAAATTCAACTTGACACAAGCTCAGTCAAATCGAAAGGATTGCGTTCACAAGGGTGGACACTGGACAAGACGTACGCGAAAAGCAAAAAAAATAAATAAGCGAAAGCCTTAATTCTTCTAAAAGTACGGATTTTCCATCTCTTTCACGCCTCTCAATAAAGCCTTGCTTTATGTAGCATGTACAACATGAATAAGAAAAAATACAACAGAGAGATGCAGAGAGAGGCAAAGACCAGCGTCGAGATGTCGTCTTCTTGACTTGAGTACTTGAGTTAAGATAGGTATGTGTCCACGGCCACACACAAAAGAAGAGTATTTTTATTACCCGTATTCCATGCACGCGTCAGCTTTGAACGAGAAGGCATACTTGAATTGAAAGACAACTAACTGGCAAAAGCACAAAAACACAAAAATACCTGAATAGTATACGAGAAAAGAAAGTAAGTGGCAGAAAACGAGAGAGAGAGGGAGAAAGAAACAAGAATAGTACGCAATATCAAGAGAAAACTCAAAAGTCTGCGTGTAAAATAGAACGAGGACAAGGGATAAAATGTGTGGTACTTAATGGAGCTACTAATGGGTACATAGGATTTACTTTCTATACTATTACTACTTTTAGTAGTCTGTCCACCATACCAGCAGCTTCTCAAGAAAAGAGTTCGTATGATGCGAGTTTTTTGTATACGTGGAAGCCCTGTGACTGTCTCTCATCTTCTCACTCAACTCGCCAACAACAACGCGAAAAATAAACCCCAGTGGTTCTTTTCACCAAGCTAGTTTCACCTAAAAAGGAGACTTTATCTGCTCACTAGCTAATAAATATTATCTCTTTCCCCCTTCTTATTGCTTTGGATATGTAGTAGCAGTATGTTCTTTTGCTGTTATTAGATTTCCATCTAAAAATAACTAATATTTTGAGAGTGACGATTTTCGGGAGCAAAGATGACTGCGCCTAAGAAAATGGATTCCGAATTCCGTATAATGTATACCGTGTCGTTGTTGTGGAGGAAATGGTAATGGTCATTGAATTTTAAAATGTGACCATTTACTTGGCGATCCGAGATATTACTACTACTTCATCGCTCAGATGGACGATGCGAGATGCCAGGACGTTTTATCGGATTGGAGAAAATACTTTCGCTTTAGGTACTTTTGTTGGTACTGAACTGAGGAAGTCGCAATGATGTCGACTACACTACAAATAATCTGTCATAAGTCATTAGGAAAGGATTCAGGTTTCTGCAGGAGGCAGCGTGTACTCTCCAAAATATATCTGGAGAAAAAGGAACAAAAAAGCAGTCTGCACGAGGAATCCGATCAAATCTATTGAAATGTGAATCATTTTCATGCGTTCACATTACCCACAACAGTATCATGAGCAGCAAGAGACTGGCGACCGACCGCTGTTCTTACTGATCTTCAGATTCTGCTGATCAAATTAAAATGTATTAATTCAGATACGTTTCATATCAAAAGCACTTGACTAAAACAAATAGGAGCCAATTAAAAACTCTTTCGATCCTTCACAAGGCAAAAATCCATAGAAAGTTATGATATAATGATTTTTTATCATTTTCATCTATTCATGGGGTATTTATTTCTTACAAAATGCTTCTGGAATACAGAATAATCTACTGCTGTTACGCCGTACCTGTATACTATTATAACGCAGTCCTGTCAACTACTCATCTGAAGTATTGAGAAAAACAAGGAATATTTTCTGAGTGACAAAAGGCACCCTATTCCCTTCTTCTGTACTTCATATATGTAGCATGTATGTAAGGAAGACATGAAAAGCTGTCAAGTCATCAGATGCCTTAGAAAGCAAAATGACAGGTGTAGTTTCATCATCATCAGCGTTTCTCCATAATTGTTCGAGCATTTTTCTTTCTTATCTGGCAGAGCTTCATCATAGAATCCAAAGTAGACACATATGCAGATCTTTGGATAATTTATTTAAAACTGTTCTATTGTTTGTTCATCTGCGTTTTCATCACAATGAACTTGCTGAGTCGCCTCCCGTCAACTTATCATGTCTATTGTGTAAAATGAGTCAACAAATGATTTTATGCAGTGATTACATATATTATACGGAAAAGTATAACTAACCCTGGAATAACGCCTTCACTTCATATGTACACTAGAGATATACGTTATCCGATAATCACAGTACTTTCATCTGTGTCAGAATGTTAGGCACGCAATATACAGTCTTCGTTCCGTAATTAAATCATAAGTCTTATTTCAAATTTGCTACATTGAGACATGCAATACCAATGTAACTTGTATGCTGAAAGTATAATGCTTGATTAAAACAATTCTTTAATTCTAATATATTATTTAAATTGTTTTATTTTTTAAATGCTACGTCACTGATAAATATCAAATATGTGTACGCTTCTTTTATATACACATCACTTTTACATACGTCCATAACCTCAACAAGAAACATAAATATGATACTAAATCTCTTTTAAATATCAGTGATCCAGTTAAAACTCAATAAAGGCATACCAAATCAATGATAGTTCACCATAATCGTTAAGATGCATATTTTCTGAACGCTTCTTCAAATCTCTTCTCATCGTCACGACTGATGTACTGAACACTTCGTGATCAGCCGAAGCTCACGGTTCGTTCAGAGATCAGGTATCATGAATCAACTTCATAATTGCAATGTGATGTAGTGATGCATATAGCTACTACCGCGAGCTGATAAACAATGCACTTATAACTAATCACAATATTGTAATTGTAACTGTTTCCCTGAAATATGAGCTCGCTCAGAAAGTACATTTTAAATATTATGATGATGGTATGGCGTTCGGTAATTCTTGTATGAATACATCACGTAGCATGCAATTAGCCCGACGGGTTACTGCAGATCAAGATATCAAGCCCGACATTGATTTTACTTTAATGATCACCCGAAAAAAATCTCGTAACAAATAGTCCACCCATAAGAGAAGCGAGTATCAAAGTTTTGTGTTATTATTTGGTGACTAGCTATCACATGAAACGATGCAGAATACCATCATCAATAATTTTAGACTTCTTATTACAAATTTTTTTCTTAAGCGTTTTTTTTTCTTCTTAAAATGATGACTTTCTGTGTGTGATGTTCATGAGAATAATCGAGGAGGAGTGGAATTTTAAGACGCGAGAGCAATCCATCTTCCTAAATTCCTTCACTGCTCTTTTGTCACGGACAATTTTCATACACGTGATTGTGGCTGCTGGAAGTATCGTGTGGTATACCTCCACCTCTATCTGACAGCCTTTGCAATAATATAGTAACACCTCTCGATCCAAGCAGAACTGCTTACGGGAAACTTTACCCACAGTACTTACTTACGATGAAGTTTTGGTTGCTCAGCCTATTTATATTCTTTAAATTGTCGGTTTGCAGCATTTTGAGATTTTTATAATTAAACAAAAAATCCCAATATATTATTTTACCTGTTTCCTTTAGCTATTTTGTGTTATTATTCCAGCAATTCTGATTTTTTCACAGTAATCATTTTTGATGAAAGAAAAGCATTTTTTTTACAGCAGTTCGTTTGAAAAACGATGCTAGCACCTCAATTAAATTGTACGCAATTAAAAATGATACAGATATGCTACAGGTTAAATTATGCATGTATTTATATACGATTCCAATAATTTTGGAAATCATCGATCGATGGCATTACTGCATCATCAACATATCAATGTTCACAGTCTCGCCAGATTACGAAGGAAAACTTTCTTCGGCCCCTGATGTCTGATCACCCAAATATACATACGTATCCTGAGAATGAAAATGTATTAAGAATACTCTCACTTCGAACCCTCATCATATAATCATCGTCATCCATCCGTCTAAAAATACTACACATGAAGCAAAAGATGAAAAAGTGGAAACTTTACATTAGAGAGGTAGGTAGAAGGTGTTGCTTCACATTTGTACATAATGCCTTTTTTCTTCTAAATGCACACAAGCTCAATACATTTCACTCACACATTCACATTAGATCGTTCAATCGTTCGTTTGAGAGAAGCTTGTATTTTTACAACTTCTATCTCCTATCATTCCTTCCTCCTTTTTTCTCTCTCTCTCTTGATGATGTGTATGTATAAAAAGGAAAAAAGGAATTTTCTCTCGTGGAATAAAAGTAGTTTTAACATTCGCATATATTTATAACACTATCAAGCAGCATAGCATTACTGCGAAGCGACACTGTGTGTAATGTTAGTGTTGAAGCTTTTAACTTTCTCTCTTTTGCCCTTTTTCTTTTCAGAATCAACGAACTCAAGCGTGTTTATTGAAAAATCATTCTGCCTTGAAAGCATGCCATGAGCCTAAAACCCTGTAATCGAAAATTCATGTCTCACCCAGAACAAAAATCCGACAATCCATCCATACTTTTTCCATCATCATCATCAGTAGAGGCGCAAAGCAACATGAAATAAATGCAACAGAAAGTAGAGAAAGGAAGCGAAAATAGTGTTGGTGGTGGTGGGAATCAGCCTCCCACATCAGCATCACACCATCATCATCATTGCAGACGCCAACAAAGAATCAGTTCGTTTTTTACTTGTATTTATGTATGTAGTAGGTAAGCTATGCCCATAATATATGTAAAAATACACACACAACAAGCATGAAACATTCACTTTTTTTTTCTATCGCATTACATAATGTAACAACAACTTCTTAGTTTTGATGATGATCACTGTGTAGGTTCACTCCAAAGACTTTTTCTTCTTCTTACTAGTTAGTTCTTCGAAAAAAATAGAACAAACCAAAAAAAGCGCAAATTTTGTAAAAGGGAATTTTTTGCTTTGTAACCACTGACTGTGTGTGGTAGTGGTATATTATGTCAATTTCAGTCTCTTCTATAAGCCATGTATATGCTAACAACTCACCTCTTTTTCGTGTCTCCACATCCCATTTGATACATTTGTCTCTTGATTCGCTCGTCAAATCGACTTGCCCATTTCCTTTTATTTTTTCCTTCGTCTCTTTTTCTACTTTTTAGTGTACGTATTTTCTTTTTTTTGATAATGTTAGTCGAAAAAATACACACATATGAATTTACAATGCACATACACAATTTGAGAGCATCAAAGCGTCAAGAAAGTGTACGAAAGAAAGAAAAGTAAAAAGAGATGATCATCATGAGTAAAAATGCGGAATACTCACTCTCTACTCGCCACTTTTTTGTAATAATGCGATACATGCATTATCCTATCCTCTTATAAGAATGAGCTATCTATCACCGATCAGTAGCATGACTTTTTTCTTAAAAAGTCAGCTTGGGAAAAAGTGATACAAAAATTGGAATATGAAAGTGGAAGTTGTAGTCGTATAGTAAGTTGCATGAATAAAAAGGTAAAAGTAAGGCTTGTTGAATCAACCTATCCACTGAAACGAGAAAAGAAAAACGTATTTTTTTCTTCTGTAAAAAACTTAAGTTCACATCATCAACATCATGATCATGAGAGAATCAAGCTTGAGAGCACGCTGCCATTTTAGTGAATAAAAAGGATTCCTTAATACTGACACTGTTGAATAACTTGAGCTTCTGTTATCTTTCACAGAGCAGCAGAGAAAAAGAGTAAAGTGAGTGAGCAAGAAGAAACCTAAAAAACCAATCCAATCCAACTGGTAACTTTTTCCATGCACGTACGTGTACACGTTAAAAAGGAACAGGGAGAATAATAATAAAAATGGAACTCATTCGATAAGGTGAGCACTGAAAGCAAGCCAGACCAGAGACGAATGCAAATTCGTCGCTTCTCATGACAATTGTATTTTTCTACTTTCTACTGCGTACATACATTGATTGTATTAATACTTACATACCTACATATATCATGTATTATGTACATATATAGAGATAAATACTTACCCATTTACACTGGTATTTGTGAGAAACCAGGATAACACGGAACTTGCTAAGGTGAGCCACAGCTGCCAAAACGTGTTGTCCGAATTCTCAATGCAAGTGTCGAGGAATAACTGGGTGCTCTCATCCATTTCAAACTGTTCGAATTTATCGCCAATCTCCCGGGACAGCTCTTTCATCCGCACTTCATCAATACGATACCACTGAAAAATAAGAGAAAAATATTAAAGCTATTACCATCATGACCCCAGACAAAACTAGATACACAAGCAGTTTTCAGCACATAAGTAGGCGGTGGTATCGTCACCTAAACCACTAATTAATACTTTTTGAAGAACTTGCTTCTGTACTTTCCGCAAGCAGATTTCGATCAACGTTATCATCACTTTCGGAAAAATATTAATAACAACGATGCAACCTAAGGTAGATGATTTTCATGCATGTTGAGTGTATATTAATACGCATGTATCACACAAGGTAGTAATTAGTGCAGACAATAAAAAACCTGACCTAAAACAAAGTGTAATTGGTAGATTTCGTGTGTGGGGTACACATGCAATACATATTGCAGTGTTAATTGGCAAATAAATAGTAGTTCCCATCTCCTTTTTTGTTTTCGCATCATCAAAACAACTTCGATGTGGTTGGTCTGCACACGTTTCAATTGAATCAAATGCAAAACAAAAATTTACCACTTAAAAAAATTAGAAAAATAATATTGCAAAACCGGTAATTAGTCATGATTTGCAATTGTAATGACCATTCACATAATCAAAAAATTTCCATTAATATTTTCCATCGTGAGAAATCGATTTTCTTATTCAACGTTTTTAGTATGTTCTCGATTACAATCATCGATGAGTAATTTGTATTGGAAAAGCTCATAGAAAAGAGCATGCTAATAATTAAAGTGTTCATTATTTAAATTTTTGAGGAGCTAGAAAGATGGATGGAGACCAAAAGTCATTATGATTTTGGATTTTCTAAATTACTATTTGGTTCTATTACTAAAAAATGATTAGACGGGCTTCGAACAGTATACAATTAATAAGGAATATTTACAACATTGCAACTCGGAAAATATATGCACACATAATTCCTTTTCATTTATCAAATAAAAAGCAAATCATGAATCTCTCAAACAAATATCCAAAAATACCTAAGGATAATAACACGTTCATGACAAAGTTCAGACCACTTTCAATGTTCTCATTCAGTTATACTTCTGGCATTTTAAACATGACTTACGATTTTGTTCTTTAACATCTGAGGCAGAATACGAAGAATACAGCATTTTATTGAAACACAAAAGTATCACAATCGCTTATCACT
>JAQFZG010000498.1:0-32000 GCA_034695465.1 Entomobrya nicoleti
GCTATACATAAACTATAACTCATAAACAAGTCAAAGGCAAAATATAAGCAACTGTTTGGTATATCTTCAGATTGTTTTTTTTATTATGTTATAGTTTTTTTTATACAATATGTTGGTGCGTATTACATTGATTCATGAGCAACATTGTTACAAATCCTTCAGTTCTACTTGTTTAGTTACTTATTGTCCTAAAAAACAGAATCTTGCGTTCATTTAACTTATTTGCTTCTAGAAAAACCGACGTAGTTGAATCAATTAGCATGATCCAATCAACGCGAATAATAATAAGTTCGAATAAATACAAAACCTGAAACCATTAACCTACACTATGTTCCCAGGTCCTGCAAACCTTACCAAAACGAATAAAGATATTTTTGCTGTTAGTTTCTTGTGCAAAATACTTCTAAAAGCTTATGACATTGTTAAGCCCATTATAAAGCTTAAGTGTAGCACAATATGTAAAATATTGATTACATATCCATTTCTTATGACCTTGTTTTCATAAATAAGAATGAAGAAGAATCGTTTTATTATAAAACCCAAAAAGCAAGATTCAAAGATAACAGTTTATTTATCACTTTTTCTCAAGTAAAAATTAAATTGTTTATGAAAACATTCTCCAATAAACAAAAGCACACCTCCACACAATCCAGACAAACTAACACAAAATATTCCAATTAAATGTTGAAATTTAACATTGCCACTTTCCTCAATCATGCCAGAAACAAACCTAATCTTTGTTCCATTCTCAAGTTTTTCATTCCTCATTTCAACCACTTTGGTAATATCATACGTCATTGACAACCATTTATTAGTCAATCCCATTCCAATAAACATGTTGATATCCTCATTAAACAAATTTCGATAAGGCGAATCCTTTGAAAACGCTAATGCATCGTATGAAAAACCTATCGAGTCGTCACTTTTTATAAATGGTGTACTCCGAAAATATTTAAACGCTGTGCTAAGGGCAAAATCAATACCATGACTATAAATTATGCAGATGTAGTGCATTCCCAAATTATAGCTGTTCCCAATACCTTTCTTTAAGCAATTTGCTCTATCAGCCTCAAAATATAACCGGTTATAAATTGAACTTAATAATGAGCTGTTAGTAAATCGAAACATGTCGTACTGGGCCCCAGTTTTATCAGTATGCAGTGTTACGTGATACTCGCTCGGATGAGATTTTTCTACATCTTCAAATGTTTTAAGCGGTTTAGGAATACTTGGAAAAGTTAATAGAGAAGTTAAGGTGGTTCGATAGCAAGAGGCAATTATTAAGTTAAAAAGCAGCCAAAATGATAAGATCACCTTAACACTGTATTGGGACTCTGGACTACCTACTAAGTTTACTGGTGGCTGTTCAACAAATAATCGTAGAATTTCAGGGACAAAACTTTTTATATCCGTTTTATGTTTTGTAGCATAATTTTCCAACTTTTGAATAAAATATAAAAATAATATAGTTAGATTCATGCACAAGAACACTGTTAGCCACACTGAAGGTTCTAATGGACGATATATTGATCTCCATGAATAACGTTGACGGGGCACTGGAGTGGTAAACGTCAACCAAACATAATTTAAGGGAGATGACAAGCTGATGACACCATTTCTGGGATAGTTTTGGGTGACCGCTAAGCCAATATCAGCTTCTTCCTTAATTAAATCTCCGACAATACCTGACCATTTACCAGTTTCAGGGTCCAAATTTCCATATGCAGGTGATAGCGATAATTTAATAGTGAAATTGAGTTTTTGCTGTAAAGTATTTATAGTAAAGCCAAATAATCCATGGCTTAAATACCATTCACCCTTGTTTACTAGTTCACTTTGTTTGAAAAACAGTTTAAAATATGTTTGCGGGCAGATTACTCTAAAAACTTTGTCATAGAATTTAGTTGGGCAATTGTTTAGTCCACTTTGCAAAAACGTTGGTGAATTTAAATGGTACATACCAAGTTCTGCCCAGTAGCTATTGTAAAAACACTTTGAGTATGCTCTTATAATGAAACCACTGTTAACTAAGTCAACATTTATTAAGAGCAATAGCGCATTTCTTGAAATTTCTGTTTGTAAAATTTTGTCCGTGTTTAGAATTCCATTTTTGTCCATATTTTGTTCAAATTCGTAATACCAACAAACGTCTTTCTCGTCATTTAGGATCCAATTTAACTTGACCTTAATACCCTGTAAAGTTACTACTTGTGTAGATTTTGTCATTTGGAATAATTGAATAAAAATTAGGTTACGAGGGTGCTTAAATTTTTGCACGTATTTTGAGTGGGTGTGATTTGGTTTGATTTTAAGGTAGTCCACTTCCAGTTTGTCTGAATTTCCAGGAATATCCAATCGATATATAAATACATTAGCACTTCGATTACGCGAATAACTATGTTCAGATGTGGACACATGAATAAAGGTAGAGTCTTGTGTATTTGGGCCAATAATTGAATTGAAAAATGTATTTAATTTTGACGCATAATCCGTTATTTTTAAAACACTACTACTAACAGCCAGAACTGATAATAAACCTGTTTTGCAAAATCCTAAATAAAAAAGTAAAATACAAATTTGTTTCGGAAACAAACTCATTATTACTGTTTAAGTTAAAGACTTTCTCGAAGCATGCACTTGCACTAATTTAAAATTTCAGATGTTACAACAATATGGTGTTGGGTAATAGATCGTGTAAAAAATTTATCTAAAAGTCACTTTGACCTCCAAGAGTCACAATACGTTTTTCATTACGAGGTTTATAGTTCATTGAAGACGTTTATATGTTTCAAGGTGCTTCAGCCATTCATTTCAAAGTGATTTGGTCACTTGCTGACATAATTGAAACACCAAATTAAGTAGAAAAGCCTCATTAAATCATTTCAACAAAAGACGTAAATCCATTTAGAATATAGAAAGTAGAAGAGGTTTATTGAAGCAACAAAGTGGTGCACAAATATTTTGTCAAATTTATTTATTGTCTGCAAGAGCTAACGTACTTATTACATCAATTCATTTTAACCATTATCGTAACATTTTCTAGAGCACGTGCTTGTCTAAAGTAATTCGCAAAACCTGTAATAAAAAAGTTTCAGATTGATAAATTTTATTACCATCATTTATTCTCTTTAGGTTGCATTTACTGTCCAGTATTTTTAAGCAAGTTTACAAAATTTGACTAACGTGGGAGAATAGGTATTGAACATATGCGCTACATAACTGTTAAAAGTTTGAAATAAAATTGCTAATATTTATTTTAGCAACACATAAATTTAATGGTATTTCGACTTGGGTCAAATGATTAGGTTCAACATCAACAAGGTTTTTCTTTAAAAAATCATTCAATTATGTCGACCCACAAGACTACCAACAGCAGAACGAAAAAAGACAGACATACCATTTTCCTAGCCACATCCGGAAACATTTTAAGGTCTCACTCTGAAACGTTATGAATAGAATTGGAAAACTCTTAAATATGCCACAAGCCCATTTGCTCGTTAAAAGAACAATGTGTCTCAAGTTGTTTCTCGTTCCAATTTGTTCATCTCCACAGCCCTGTATATTGCGTATAGCTACAAAAAAAGACCAATTGTTCCCCAACGCAATTAGGTTTGAGTAATTAAGTAAATTACTCTAGTTTTCAAGCATAAGTATTCGTTATATATTTATTTGACATTTTCATACATTCACGTGTTTATTTTTAATCAATTTTCTACTTGTTACCTGTTAATAATGTTACAATTAATTCAACAAATTGATTCTAGCCACAAGTCACAACTACAAACCAATCAATTTGCTTAACTATTGATCATCTAAATAAGATAGCAACATATAATTTTTATTCGTCTGGTAAAACTATAAGTCCAATTAATTGATTTGATGGGTGTTTAAACTTATTTGCAATACAGTTAATATTTTTTTGAAAACTTTAAAATGATATTTAGATTTTTATTAGGGCCAATACGGGTCTCGGACAGTTAACATTTCTTTTATAAGATTGTTTATGAAGGTAATGAAATAGAAATTCCACTAATATGCCCAGTATACTTTATCAGAAAGAATGTGCGCTGCAGCACAAACCTCATTAAATGCGGAACCCTTTTTCGATCCAATTCATGAAATGAACCCATACGCAATACAACTGCTGGACAGCTTCGAATAAATCTTTTAGTCCACCCGCATTTGCATCTTTGATTGTATGTCTGCCACCTTCGCAAAAATGCTGCCGACTTTACAGTAGGTTTACTGCCTGTGTCAAGTATCACACCAATTAATATAACTGCCGTTACAAAAGTTAAGCTCACCAAAAATGTCATCCAGATTGGTAAATATTGTCCAAATTCTAATATTGAATATAGCAACACGATTAAAACTACTGCTCCATTGAATTAAATTACCGGTAAAAGATAATTTTGAACGCAGATATTTGCAAGTTTCACAACAATGTGTATTTGACGGTATCTGGCTAAAGCCAAAATACAACTTTGTGAGCAATTACTACAAATGAGACTCGAAGTTAGCCTAATTATGGAAACATTAAAAAAAATATTTAATACCTTGAGGTTTTGTAAACCTGTTTTTATAACGTATAATCAAAAATACAAACTTACTTTAGTCTTTTCAGCATTTTGTATATGCATTCAATAATTGCAACTGGGCTAATGGCCAACAATCCCGAAATAGATCCCATAGGCAACATGAATACAAAGTTTAAGAAGAACACCAGGATTCGAAATAATATACCGTTGCAATTACCTAGAAGCCACGTATAACCTGGAATTTTATGAATACACGGTAGCAACAGTGAAATTGTAGGAATCATTAAATTTAAAAAAAATTGTAGTAAAAAATTAACAAAAATATCGCTAAACATGCTAACATAAATGCAAACCAAATATCATCTTTATTTTCACACTCTATAAATTGTTTGTGCAAAATATGTTCTGCTTTTTTCCGTTTTAAGGAAAATATTACGTTAAAAAGTTGACAAAACTCTAGACCTAATATATTGAATACAATATATGCTGTCGTATAGGACATATTTAGAACGAGGAAAGTTCCATGGTATATTATTGTTAAAATACTTTTCTCCGGATATACTACAAAAAAGCAACCTAGCTCAAAAAGTGTTAGGCCAAGTGAAATTGGTGTAATTAGTGGCCAAAAACCCTTCCAAATGGTTTTAAAGAATCTGCAACTGTTGGGATTATGAACAAATCGTGAACCATTAAATTGTATTGGAATTAAATGTAGGATAAGTATACTAATGCTTGGATTATTTCCATTGTAGCTTTTGCGAACATTTTTGAAAAATGTTATAAGCTACCTAACTACATAAACCACTTATTAAATATGGCAAAGGGAAACTAGTCTAATTTAAGTAGAAAATGTTTAAACATGAAATACCCAATAATAAACCTATTTAGCTTGATGTTGAAATACTATAATTTTCATGATGTTAATTAAACTCATTTCCACTTCTACATGAACAAATAGATTGGTAGCTTTGATATTTAAATTGCCGAATAATATTTTGTGAAAATATGTCAATTTCCTGAAGTAGGAAAGAATCAGAATAATTACTTGCATAAAACATTATTTACTTAGAATTTGTTAACAAGCTAAAGCATTACTCTAATATTTTAGCCAAGACAGTTGCAGATTTTGAGACATTTCAATGAAAAATATTCGTCAACTTTAGACTATAATTATTCCATAGCATGTAGACTTACTCCATTTTTTTAATAGCAGAAAACTTGTAATTAATCCTGTTTTCTTATCAAATCAAATCATTTTTGTACAAAACAATTAAATCTTTTAATTAAATATGCTGTGTTTAAACAAAGAAGACATCAAGACAATAACTTTTTGTTGATAAGAAAATATGTATAACTCAACAAAATGGTTAAAGTGGTTGTTCAAGTTAACGTCTAGTTTACATGCTCTACAGTTTTTGGACTGAAAACATTTACATATCACTGCTATTTTATAAATGTCTTAGCGAATGTTATAAAAGTTAATAGCGGCTTAATGTTATTGGACCTAAACGATAAAATGTTAAATTGGAACATTCATGTTCGTCTCAAGAATAACATACATTTGTTCTGGATAACATCAAAACAGTTCTATTTATTCACTTGGTAAGACAACATGATTAACACAATATTACAATTAGAATACATCTATTCTCTCAAGATAAACTGTAGGTTGATATTATATTTATAATTATTACAAAAGCATTGATACATTCCATTAAACACAGATAACTACTCTAATATTATCATGATATGCTACTCTATATTGCTTAAAACATATAATAGTCTTGCTTTGCTACATCATATTTGCAGAAATATTTTATGAAGAAACCGATCCCATAAATATTCCTGAACAAAGAAAATCGCACTTATGGACAACCCCAAAGCCATTATGCAAAATATTACAACTAAATGCTCAAGTTTAACCTTCCCGTCTTCCCGATTTGCATTTGAATTAAATACAAAACTTGTCCCATTTATATTTTCATTGTTCATTTGCTCCCTTTTAGTAATATAATTTGTTAATGATGTCCACTTATATGTTAAACCCATTGCAAAAAACATGCTAATATCAGCATCAAATAATTTTCGATATGAAAACTCTTTTGAAAATGCAAATGCAACATTTGAAATACTTATCGAGTCCTCACTTTGTATAAACGGTGGATTTCTGTATTCTTTAAATGATGTGCTTACGGCAAGGTCGATACTATTACTCCAAATTATGCAAACATGTTTTGTCTTTTCCTCCCTTCCCAAAATAACTTGCTTTAAGCAATCAGCGCTATGAGCTATAAAATTTAAGCGATTGTAAATGGAATGTATAAGAGAATTCTTCGAGAAACGAAATAAGTCGTATTTTGCATCAGTTTTATCTGTATGCAAAGCTATGTGATACTCGCTAGGATTGGATTTTGCAACATTTTCGAATGTCCTAAGTGGTTTAGGAATAACCGGAAATGTTAATACGGAAACTAATGTAGATCGATAACAATTGATATTTATTAAGTTAAAAATAAGCCAAAAAGATAGTAGTGTTTTGAGACTATATTCGAAAATTGGATTTTTAACCAGGTTTACTGGTGGCTGTTCTAAAAATAGTCCAAGTAACTCGGGAATATAACTTTTTATAACGTTTTTCCTTTTGGTAACATAATTCTCCAAGTTTTGAATAATATATAGCGATACTATAGTTACAATCATGCATAAACACACTGTTAACCACACAGACGGTTCCAAAGGACGAAAAACTGATCTCCAATAATATTTATGACGGGGTATCGGAGATGTAAAAGTTAGCCCAACGTAAGTTAATGGAGACGATAAACTGATGAAACGAAATCTTTCATAGGTTTGAAAGATTGATAACCCAATATGGACTTCTCTTTTCATTAGCGCTCCAACAGTACCAGACCAGTTACCATTTTTTGGGTCAAAAGTGCCGTAAGCAGGGGACAAGGATAGTTTGATGGTGAAATTAAGTTTTTGCATTAAGGTATTTATAGCAAATCCAAATATTCCGTGACTTAAATACCACCCACCCTTAACCAAATCGCTAGGTCGAAAAAACAGTTTGAAATATATATCGGGACAGACAACCTTAAAATCTTTGTCCTGAAATTTTGTAGGACATTTAAAAAATATGTTTTGTAAATCAATTGAAAAAAGATCTACTCCAAAATTTAGGGTCAGTTCGTAACTCCAACCGTTATTGAAGTAGCACTTAGAATACAATTTTAAAGTGGAGTCACCATTAACCGGCGAGTTGCCGGTATTAATAACTAATACTAGCGCATTTCTAGTGATTTCGTTGCCTGATATTTGTTCGTTAATTGAAAATACATTTAAGTCGATACCTTGCGGAAATTCGTAATATACGCAAACGTCTTTGTCGTCATTTAAGATCCAGTTTAAATCGTTTTGGGTAGCTTCTAAGAATACACTCATATTTTTTATGTGCGAAATATCTATAAATATTAAGTTACGACGCTCTTTAAACTTTTGCACGAATTTGACGAACTTTCGTTTTGGTTTAAGTTTAGAGTAGTCCAGTTCCAATTTGTCCGAGGCAATAGGAATGATCAATTTGAATGGGAATTTTATACCAGTTTGATAAGACAGATACCCTTGTTTTAATGGTACAATGTTTACAATTGTAGAAGTATTTACATTTATGGATATAATGGAATTAAGCCAGGTATTTAGCTTATTCTCATTGTTCAAATTTGTAAAACCAATGTTACCGTCAGCCAGCACCAATTTAAGATTACTTCTTTGAAATTTTAACGATAAAAATAAAACAAAAATCGATTTAGTAATGAAGTACATATCTTTGTTGTAAAAAGTAAATGTTTAGTTTTAAATCTTAATGGAATTGGAAAAACATTTTGTAGGAAATTATTTTAGAGTTCAAAATCTGAACAGAAATAAATAAAACCTTTCCACTTCTTTTGACCTTGATAAATTAGTATTTTTCCAAACTATTATTTTCTTATGCCACAACTTTTTTTACTTTGCAAATTAAGTGGTTCATTACTGCTGCTACACTGCATATCTAAATCATCTAACCATCCAAATATGCCAAATTACTTATTCCATGATTATTTATTCTCATAATGGTTTGAACACTTAAATTATTTAAATTAAGTGAGTGCAGAATGCTTCAGCACTTCACCTAAATACATAAAATGTCAACCAATTAACATTAATTCAAGCGCGTAATCAAATTTAGATCCAATTATAGCACATAAAACATGTTCATTCAAGTAATTCAAGAAACTACTCAAATATCTCCAAAAATGCCGATCATCATCTTTTTAATGGTTTTTGCATATTTTTTTCGATTTATTTCTACATTTATTCATTTAATTTATCAAAACATCTTTACCAATTATTTCTTTTACTCATTTCACTTCATTAACCTCCGTTTAGTATTTTTTTTAATCATCTAAACTACGTAAATTTGTTGTAAAACTTTTTCAAAAAAAAACATGCAAACGTTTCCATAAGTATTCTGTAAGAAGCAGAATCACACCTGCACATAATCCAACCAGAACTACACTAAATACTCCAGTTAAATGCTGAAAGCTTAACTGAACACCTTTAAAAATTTTATCAAAAAAATCCACAAAATTATTTCCCATTTTTGCCCTCTTTCGACTCTCCATCTTGACAAAATACTTTGTCAACATTGACCACTTTTGCGTCAATCCCATATTTGTAAACATGTTTATATTTTTATCAAACAGATTCCGATACGGAGAATCCTTTTGAAATGCAAATGCTTGGTTTGAAAAAGTAATCGAATCGTCGCTTTTGGTCATTGGCAGTTTCCTAAATTGATTGAATTCTGTGCTAATGACATAATCGATATCCTCACTCCAAATTATGCAGACATGGATTACTCCCAAATTATATCTTTTCCCAATACCTTCTTTCAAGCAATCTGCCTTATCAGCTTTAAAAGATAAACGGTTATAAATGGCCCGAAGTAGTGGACTTGTAGTAAAACGAAACAAGTCGTATTCTGCGCCACTTTTAGCTGTATTTAAAGTTATGTGATACTCATTTGGATCAGATCCCGCAATATCTTCAAATGAATTGAGCCGTTTTGTAAAAACCGGAAAGGTTAAAAGGGAAAATAAGTTGGTTCGATAACATGTGGCAATTATCAAGTTAAAAAGTAGCCAAAACGATAGTAAAATCAAACAGCTATACTGAGACCTATGATATTTTCCTAAATTTGTTCTCTGCTGTTCCACAAGTAATGCTAAAATATCCGGTAGAAAACTTTTAGATTTTTTCCCTTTTCCAAGTCTAGTCTCTAGCTTTTGAATAACACGTAGAAATACTATTGTTATACTCAGGCAACCAAAGACTGTAAGCCACATAGAGGCATCCAAAGGACGATAGATCGATTTCCACGAAAATAACTGTTTGGGTGTCGGTGTGGTAAATGTCAACCAAATATAAGCCAAAGGAGATGAGAAGCTGATAACACCGCCTCTTTGAAAGTTTTGAATGATTGATAAGCCAATTTCGGTTTCCTTTCTATGTAGCTCTCCAACAGTGCCTGACCATTCACCAGTTAGAGAATCCCTGCTCCCAAAAGCTGATGACACAGCTAGTTTAATTGTAAAGTTGAACTTTTCCATGAGAGCTTTTAGAGCAAAGCTGAACAAACCATGCCTTAGATACCACTCGCCTTTAACTCGAACCAAAACGTTGTACGATATCTTTGGACAGCTTACCTTGAAAACTTTGTCTTGAAATTTTCTGGAGCATTCTTTGAATGCATCTGTTAAATAACTTGATGAAACTTTAAGATTTAACCTAGTACTCCAGTTTTTATTGAAAAAACACATCGAATATAGGTTTACATTAAAGTTATTCACAGTTTTATTTAAATTTAATGCTCAATATACCAGGTTTTTAAATAACTGTGTACGAAATTGAAACGAATAATGAAAAGATATATGGCAGGTATGACTTGGTTTGAAATTGTAAAATACAAAGAAGTCATTATCCTCATCGATAATCCAATCAAGTTTTTGGAATGTTTCTTCCAGATAACTGTGCTGGGGAAATGTTTCGACAAATAATAAGTTTTGACGATTTTTGAACTTTTGCACATACTTGAAATGCGTTAAATTTGGTTTGACTTGAAGTGAATCCATTACAAGTGTATTCCAACCACTATTAATTACCAACTTAAATGAGTAGTCGAAAGTGGCATTTTGAATATTTGAAGACCGTTTTCTTGTGAATGAAGCAATGTTTATTATTGTAAAATCATGGATTTGTGGAGGCAAAATAGAATTTAACAATTTGGCTTGTCTGAGCTCATGATCAATTTCTCTAAAAATATTTGCACTGGCAAATGTTGTTACTGCAAATGAATAATATTTGTAAATTGGTAAAAACAAAAAGAAGCCATAAAAGGTTTTAAATTTCAACAAACTCATGTTTGTTCCAGAATAAAAGTTTTTTTCTTTTCAATATTTGAAGCCCGCTTCTGATAATCCATCCGTCGCATTTGCTGTAAAATGTCAACAAGTAATGATTATTCTACCATTAGACCCCTTTTATCAATTCTTAACAGATTTAATGGTAATCAAATTAGTGTAATTGGGATTTTAGAATTAAGTGAACCTCTTTATATATTTTTATTATAAAAAAATTATGAGTTATCAGAGAACTTTATTAGCTGCGCTTATCTTAATTTGTAAAATCTTTTTATTCTCATCTGATGTCAAGAATGTCGTGAAGAAGCACCATTAAATGGTTTATTGTTACATGGAAATAATTAACTCGAATCTAATAATTTATCTCCCTTTCAAACAACGTTCAAACAAACCAATTTAAATAAATTGAGTTTACGCAAAAAAACACATATTTACAATTTATTTTTATTCATTTCCTATCAAATTTCCCAAATAACCATAAATACAAACAAATTAATTTATTTTAACAAACCCATATTTCATTTTTTTCTCAAAACACCCCTTTTTCAAATAATTATCATAAATCTTTTTTATTAGATTTCCCCCTTTAAATTTGCACCGCCGGTTCAGGATGATACCTATAATACAAATAGGTCGGAATCTCCTCAAAATAATTACTCACCTCCTTCTCCTTCTCCTGTATACTCAAAGGCCTCGGCGGCCTATAACTATGACTATTACTATTAATATAACTCGCCTCCAAACAAGCATCCAACCAAACATGACTCTCCTCGCACAAATACTCACTAAAAATTATCTTCAAATCCTCATTATCACAAGGATGCTTCCACTCCTTCTGCACCAAATCGAAAAAATACTCATACATGCTATTATACAATCTCGGAAACGTTTCACTCTTTCTACTATGATAAGCCTTGTTACAATAGCCAATAGCCGTCGCCCAAATTTTCCACCACAGATCAATAGCTATATTCAATTCATACTCAATTTCCGCTCTATCCTCATAAAAAAATATATCTTCAGCTTTACTACAAACAATCTGTCTATTCACCGGATCCTCTTGTGGATGCCAACAATGTTGAATATTCTCCGGAAAATCTTCACTATACTTCGCTGAATCTGCCCTGGGGTCATTCAGATCCGGTTTCGGTTTATATTCCTGTATAGCCTCCCTCGCATATCCAACCGTCCCCTCACTCTTCACCACAGTCATTGTTTTTCCCGGTAAAATATACTTTTTGCTTATTTGAGGAATACTACTATTATAGCTTCTCTTACTTCTGTGATGACTCATCATTATGTCTTCCTCATAAAATGGGTTATCTCTCATTCTCATCTGACTTTGCATTGGATCTCGGTGCCATATGGGAGTTTCCAGGGATCTCTTTCTTCTTCTTCTTCTCGCAGTGCTGCCATCTGATGCGGGTATCTTCCACTTGCCTGTTTCCTCACCCACTTCCCATTGAAATTTTAGCCCTTTCCCGCCATTCTCATTTTTGGCTACTGTGGAGCATCTTTCCAGCTCCTTTTGTAAGATAACCCATGTGTCCGTTCTGTTGACCCACTTATCAAAATCCCCTAAAGGTTCCGGGTACTCTCCCGCAGAGGCTTCTGTTTTTTCTTGACGTTTTCTTCTAATATTTGGTGGCCCTGGTGGCGCGCCACTCTTGGCATCTTTTTGCACCCCCATCATCCCCCTCTTGGGCTCCTCCCCCGGCGGCGGCCTCCCCATTTCCGGTCCATACGCATGCGCCTTCAACACATACCACCCCATCACCCTCGCCACACTATAAGGAAAATCCGCCCTAAAAGGCATACACAAATGACTAAAAATCTCGCTAACCAAATACAAAATATCCAACTTCCACTTCAAAGGCTCCACATCATCCAGATTCCCCCAATATGGCAACTTCTTCCTATCGTCATCCCCCACCACCCTCCACTCTCCCTCCGAACTGGGCGGCCCCGGTACCTCTACATCCTTATCTGGAGGTGGCTCCTGAGTTTCCAACTCCAACACCAGTTCCATCAATCTATCCCCGTTATCCGCCGCACACTCACATTTACTCGGATCAAAAACAGGTAGCTCGATACAATCCGATGTTTCGATTTCATAAGTATTCGAATTAATCGCCTCCACATTTTGCATATCTCTTAACGTCGTCATATCCATATCCGTCTCCTCTCCCCCGCAACCCGGATTACTTGGATCCGAACTACAAGGCGCATCTCCATCCGGACTGACCCCAGTACTCATTGCCTTATCCTCCGCCCTTTCATCTCCTCCAGATAACCCATTACTGTCCCTTCTCAGACCATGAGGTGTCCACATATTTGGGTTGAATAAAGAAAATGGATCGAATTCCGTATAGTTTGTATGGCTTACAGGCTCAGGTGTAGTTTTCGACATGGTTAATATTATGTTTCGGTCGGGGTCACCATCCGGACATTCATAGAATTCGTAGTCGTGTTCTTCGAGAGTGTCTTCACCGTTTCGGATCCCATTGGCGTCGTAGCCTCTTTGGAAGATTTTTGCGTACCAGTGCTTATCTTCTTCTTTGGGTGTCCAGCGGCATACTTCAATGGTTCCGTTGTTGTTGTAGGGGCCACCGATTTTGACGTGGGTGCCGTCGGGGAGGCGGAGGCAGTGGGAGGTTTGGGTGTTGACTTGGATGAAACTGGAGTCCTTCACGGTTTTATCCCGGGTTTTGATGTAGTCGTAATTTGTGCCCTTGAACCAAGCTAGTTCAGGTTTTATGAAGCCTTCTTTGTCGCCAATTAGGAATGCACCAAGAACCTAAATTAAAAATAATTAGTTAGTTGGATATTTAATTATTTAAATGGTTTTGAGGGTGGTTTTAAATTTGTTTTTACGAGTCGTCCGATGACTTGGGTGTCCGGCATAATTTCGGGTTGACCTTTGGCCTGTTCTTCTTTCATTTTCTTGAGGAAATTTGTAGGGATTTTGTTGATTGAGATACATTGATGGCTGAAGACTAGTAGTTCACCTTTCCGGAAACGTAGCTCTTCTTCACCGAGACCTTCGGTACTGATACCGTGGTCCGGACTTGGGTATCTGGCGTCAGGGGCGGCTTGAAGGGTGTCGTGACTTTTATCGTTATCGGGTTGGAGACGGGCTTCAGGGTCTAAGCGCTCGACGTCTGCGTATAATACAACTCTAAAATGTAAATTATGAAGTTAATTAATTATTTAATTTACAAAAATGAAAAAGTAATTAGTTATTTAATTGGGATATTTGGGTATTTACGGTCCATTCATGCAGAGGAGTACACGGTTACGAAAACGGAGATCCATAAAACCGGTTTCTCGAATGGAGGCCAGGTCGCCTCCATTCTTTTTCTTTTTGACGATTATGTAGGGTTCGTAGAAGGTATCCTCATCACAGCTTTTTCCAAGTGTGCGGGGCACTTCGATTATAAGGTCGCTGAATAGGATGAGTAGTTGAAAGGCAAATAGATAATTTGCCATTTCCGAATAAATAGCTTATTATTAAAAATGTGTACTAAATTCCAGACGAAAGTTTATTTGAAAGAACACCATTTATAAATAAGTCGTTAAAACTTAGTCAAATAATATATTTTACAAAGTGAAGATTTAGTTTGCAAAATTAAATGGAATTTGAAAAAAAATGAAAGTTTCTTTGTTAAACTAAATAGAAAGTTGAAAACATCTTCACGGCCATTTTTCCCTATTGTGCACAATTTGACTATTGTTTATTTATTTAAGGAAAACATGCATATTCATACATGAGTAATATGAGAATAGAATAAGTATGACCATGACTCAAAATTTGAACAAAGACAAAATAAAATAACAATCGAAAAAAAAAGAGAAACTTTTTAGTTTGTGTTTCAAATTTTCCCCCAAAACAAAATACATTCAATGTTTCCTTTGAAATATTAAATAAAATGAGAATATGTATGCTTTGCTCGAAACATTTTAGGTACGACGAGACATTTTTTTGGCGGCAAATTAGATTTAGAATGGTAAGCTAATAATTGAAAATGGTAAAGATGTAGAAGCACAATGCCAGAGAATGAATATGTAGTCAATTGCAGTATTGTCGTTACCATATTTTATGGCAATTTTAATCCAAGAAAATTTTCTTCAAGTTGCTTGTGTCCCACGCAAAATGCCTACAGGTTTATTCAGGTATAATAAGGTGAGCTCTATCTCTAATCAAATTATGATGATATCCATTTTGCTATTCCAATTTTGATCGTTCACACTAATAATTCGAATTCCCATTCGATGCTATAAGGTTGAATAATTTAAGTGCAGCGTGGTTATAGTATTCCCCAATTTCCCCACTTTTTAAATAATGAAACGTTTATGTTAAAAGCTTTCAAATGAACTAATTTCATAATTACAGAAATAGGTTTAATCGGAACTATTTAAATCGACGAGGGCACCGGCTTTCTTATCGTATTCAGTATTCAGGCCCACGCATACATAAAATAAAACCATATACAATATTTATGTACTTAACAATTGCGCATCCAGATATCATGAGTCTAGATACGACAAAAATTGTTAAACTCCATTAAGCCGATACATTGGTTAAAATCGGCAAGCACTCGCTTTCATGTCACGTTCAGTATACAGTATACACTTCCATTAAGCTCATAAGCATTGTAAAAGTTTCATATAATTTTTTAACCACCACCTTGAATAAGTGGCTAGAGTTTAAATATTGATTTAAGCTTTAAGTGTAGATTAGACGAATTTTCAATTTAAAATATTGTTCCCGCGAAACGCATTGGTATTTTTTTTAGAGAAAACTAAGGAAGCACTTTACTTATCTCTTCGTTCACATATTTTTTCAGTTTTTTATTAGACATCCCTTTATCAATTTATGATACATTTTTTTTGAACTCAGACTGTCATCAAAAATCATGACTCAATTTTTTTACTTGATGTCATAACAAAACAAAATAATAATAATGGGCATATCGTGCGTGGGTGTTTCGATCAAAACTAAATTGTTTAAACTTTCAATATTTACATTTTTCGGGTTAAATCCGCAATGTTAGGTTGTTTGAGGAGGGTAAAAATCCTAGATATATATTTTTCTGCACATAACTCCGCCGGTTTTATATTTCCTGTTTATAAAACCCCTGAGCGTTAAAAAAATAATGTGAAGCCTTAAGTTTTCATTTGATTTTTTTATATTAAAATTATCGATTCGAAAAAAGTACACAGAATTTATTTCATACCCGAATATAACGTATAATTCAACTAAAGAGTTTGCTATGACTTGACAAATTAGATACATTATTAAAACCTGTTTCTTTTTTACGTAAAAAAACTTACATTTCTCTTTGGCTTACAAAAATTGTGAAATATATGAATACACTTTGTATCCGGAAATTTTTGTATTATCTATAGATTATTCTTTTTGTTTATATTTGCCTGCTGTCAATACTAAAGTAGCATTCCTCATTATACCAAACATCGCTACATTCACTGAACAGCCTACCTTTTTAAATTTTATAAAACGCCTGTCGGAACCACAAGCATACAAAAAAATCCCGGAAGATTGTAATTCATTAAAGTTTATTTCACGCTCTTATGAATCCGCATAGCGTCAAATCTAATTTGCGTACAAAAGTTATGGATGGAAAGGGAAAAAATGAATACTTCATTTCATTTCCCTTGGGTTATATATATATGTTATGCTATGTAAAACGTAAATTTTTATTCAAATCCATTGGGAATACTAAAATTAATTAAAAATTAGCGAATATTTGTTAATCCCAAGAGTATTATGACTTTGTTGGTTTGCCGAAACAAATTCGGATGGCTTACCACTCAGGTTGGCTAGACGCTTCCGTAATTAATACGCCCACTTTATATAAGACCAGTTATTTCATTAGTTCCTATTGAATTGGTTGGTTATATAAAATAAATTTACATTCCTTATTCTCATGAAAGTAAATATTAAATGTTTGTTTGAAATGACATAACAGTTATTTGTTATGCATGGCTGGAATATATTAAAATTCGGCCATGTAGAATTAAAATGCTTATACAATTCTACTCTGGCAAATTAAAACCATTTCAACTCCAAACTTGAATAACATTTATAGGTGGTTACGTAATGAAAATTATACAAATTAAATATTTGCTTTGAAAAGTTAGTATAAAAATTTCTTGGAGTAAATCTACATTAAAATATATCAAACAAGTATTTGGAGTCAAATTGGAGTTTATATTGGATTATGTAAATTTTCTTTTCAATATGAATAAATAATTGGTTTTCTTTTCAAAATGTTTGGTGAAATGCGTCAAGCCGATCTGACGTAAGTCAACCTGAATTCGAAAGAAGAAAGCAAAAAGCCCATACGTCTATACCTATTCAAGTGGAATTATATTACCATGTTCTCTGACTTGAAACACGGTGAAATTAAAGAACATGTTGAAATTGAGTGACGGGAAAGAACATCAAGTATTCTTCATATAATGACGATGACACTTGAGCTATTACACAAGATAAGCACACATATTTGATAAAAGAAAGTTTTTTGCACGAATCTCAAGCTTTGTTCATTTTTTGCAAAATGTGTGCAGTTGCAAATTGTATTACGATGTAATCTAATGCTCGTTCTAAAAGGAAAGAGTGCAGTTGAACACAAAGTGCTCAGTCTTGTTTTATAGATGAAAGGTTGAACAGGTTGAGAAGAAAGCGTGTGAAGAAAGGAGAAAGCAAAATGCAGGCGTTGTATGAAACGAGAGCTCAGTTGTTTGCCAGATGTTGAAGAGATCACTTCCCATTTCAGCTCGTTGTGCACCGTTCAACTCGCCCCGCAAATATTCAAAAAATACTTTATTAAAAAAATCTATATCAATCCAGTAAAAGGTTAAACATTTTGCGCTATTAATTAAATCGTTTATAAATAATTAATATTTACAATGAACACTTACAACTTATTCAGAGTATTACCATTCCTTCTAATATTTAATATGGGAGAAAGTAATAAAACAGGTGGTGAATTTTTGCAGCATAATCTTGCGAATCTGAGTAGTGTAGGCTCTAAATTAAATGCAAATATTACTAAAAGCTCAAAATACATGTTTAATCCGAATGTGACAAACTTCTCAAATATATTGGATCGTGGACAGAACCAAAACTCGAAAAATTTAACAGTTTTGTTCTCGTTTTTCTTGGTTGCTGTTCTCAGTGTGTTAATTAATTTACGTGTATTTTATACTGTTTTCATAACGTCAAAGCGGAGATCAAGGTAAATTCAGTACTTATAAAAATATACCTATAAGTTGGTGTGCATAATATTACCATTTGTATTTATTTTGAAAATATTTTGAAAAAGACCGGCCAATATCCTAGTGGCACATATATCATCTGTCGTTATCGTATTTACATTTGTATTCTACATCTACGTCCTGGAAAAAACGAATGTACTTAGTTTGACCGCACCTGAAATTTGTAATGTTTTGGCATTTTTGAGAAGTAAGTTGTCATATGTTTGGGATTTTTCATCCAAAATTATTTATAAAATATATTACATTAATCTTACGTTTCTTTTTCATAGACAATATTTACCACGTGTTTCCAATAAATGCAGTGGCAATCATCTGGGTTCGCACTCGATCGGACGCGATTATACTAAGGAAAAGTTTTGCATACCGGTCCATTGGCGTGATGTGGGTCATTGCTATTTTGGGCAACTCACCTTCCACTTTTATGGTCGAATATGCAAAAAGTCCGAACAACAAACATGACAAATGCAAAGAGGTAAATTGTAATCGATTATTTATATGTAAATTTCAGTTTTTCAAACACGTTTGATAAAATACATGATCTACAAAATATTCTCAGGTGTACATCAGAAAATAATTAAAGTTAATTGGAAAATTTTTCTTAAAAGAACTCTACAGAAATTTGAGTACAATTTTTATTTTAAATATGTAGGGAAAGCAGAAAAAGACTCGGAAACAGAAATTCCAAAAAGCGTAACAAATTTAACTTCATATTTGTTTAATTCTTCTTTTCAGGTACTGTTATTGGGTTCATTTGAAGCAACAATTGTATACGAAAGCTTACGATTTATACTGTTCAACGTAATGGTGTGTGTGTACCTTATTCACGGTAAGAATCAATTTGGTCTGATCGCAAATTCAAAATAAAATGAGTAACTATATTATTTATATCGATTGTTTTTATGACTTTTGTAGCTACTATCAAAATGCGATCTTCTTTTTGGTATCTTCGAGGACTTAAGGTAAGACTTTTTGTATTTCTTAAAAATGTTGAAGACATTTAGCTACTCGAATAATTTATGATTTGATCTACCCTAGTTTTTAAATTGTAAATTTATCCTATTCAGAACGAAAGATTAAGAAAACGAATACAACAAGTGCGATTTGTATATCTGCACACAATTGTCTTCATACTCATTTGGTTTCCAAATGGACTTGGCCTCTTCCTCTACAAAATATTTAGCCGACTTGGATGGACAACAGATTACGTCAAGTTTCTCACTCCGTTTGTCTTTCTCAACTACTCCGCATTCGTGTTATGCCCATTAAGCTATGTATTTCTACTGGAGGATATGTCTCTCACAACTTTTGTTGCACCATGCCTTCCGGAAAACTTGACCAACTATCCAGTAAACACAGACAACAATGAGCAACCGGAACCCACAATATTTGGCTGGAGAGTAGACCCAATATTGAAAGCTCAAAAAAACGCATCAGTGAAAGGAAATTGTGGAACAGGATCCGACAAAGTAGAAGATCAAAAGGAAGAAAATTCTAACAGGTTTGAGGCTATAGAAATGAGTGGAATGACTACTGTCGGTCTCACTGGAACATCAGCAAGTTTATATTTTTCAGCACCCCAAACTCAATCAATACAACAACCCATTCAAATGGAAAGCTTTGCTAGACCGGCAGTGCTTACTCCCACTACTTCTGCTAAAATAAAAAGTGTTCAAGTGCAACTCCACGTGGAACCAGAAAGAAAGCAGAGTAAGGAAAACGAAGAAGAGTCAAGTGAACACAAAAGAACAAAATAAATCCATCATGTATTTTTGCCGGATATCCATGTAAGATAAAAACCCACACAACTTTCTTCTTCTAAGAAAAAAATATCCACAGAAATACTAAATGAAGCAAAAGAAATGCCATTTATTGAAAATAAAGGAAAGAGGTTATTGTCAAAGCGTTAAATAAAGTTTTACTTTAGAATGTATGAAACGTGCCAATCTTTTATCATGCTCTATTTAATCCTTTAAGTGAACCCTTTTAAGTTCTGTTGAAAAGAATACATATAAATATTTGGTTATGTGCTGAACTAGATAAAATACAGAGAATACCTAAAATAACCAAACTACCTACTAAAAACATATAATTTTATTCTGTAACATTTATACTTCATCAAGTTATTGTATAAAGGACATCTTTGATGTTAAACACTCAAATAAAAATAGTCAGTCTGATTCTAAATTGTACATATATGTGCCTATAATATAGCTACATCCATGTTTATATACATCATAATAAATATATTCTCTCTCGTTGGAGGATATGCATCTAATATTTGGCTTCGCCATATAAATATATTCATGAGTGCATACATAAGGTCTGTATAAAAATTATAAATCACCCTAAAATTTTCAAACATTTTTGAAATTCTACGGCATAGTACAAGATATTGACCATGCATCATTGTGTGTGGGACACTTATTTAGTAGGTAATATTCAACAGTAATATCGGAGTTGTCAGTCAACTACAGTGGGAACAGTGCTCATTTGTTTAAACCAACACCAAAATATCACTGTCTAAAAATTATAAAATCATGACGTATGATTGAGCAATCGTTATACATTGCTTCCACATATGCATGTAATTTTCTTGCAGCTAACATTTATAATATTTCTTAGATATTTCTCTTGGAAATGCAAAAAGAATTAGCTGATTTGATGGAGTATGAAGCACGTTATGACAGCTTGAACATCGACCATTCGAATTTCCTGAAAACACATGATTTATAAAGGAAAATTAGAGTTTCGACAATTCAAATTTCTCCATCGGCCAAATTTGGAAATTTTAAACTTTAAGACTTGCTGTGGCAGTAGTAAACATCCATATGCAAGTAATTATGGAGTGAGTAGTTAAATAGCTCTGGTGCATTTTGGTGGGCAGGTTTGGAAGCTTTAAAAGTCGAAATTTTTCAGAATTATAAGGCAAAACATGCCAAATTTAGATTTTTGAAGTTTATTTATATGGCATTGTTGTAAAGTTAGGTTACTTTCAAATTATATTATAATGAAACTTCATACCTGTATACTTTAAAATTTCTTAGAAAAAATTCGTTTTGATAGATGTTGACCGACAGACCAGGTCTATAAGATATGCAACAGTACCGAACACCAATTTATTAAATAAAGGTGTTAATTGAAGCCAGATTAAGATATATAGATATAAGCCAGACATATTTGTTTTTCTCTTTATTCACTTTCTCTTTAAGTTCCCTAGTCTACACATTACGCATTAAAAAAATAACACCATTTTTTAGACAACCACACATTTTATTTAACAATGTCCTGTTTTCAGGTTTTTGCTCATTGGATTTTTTTTAAATGTTGACTCAACCTGACTTTGTGAAATATAAAACCTATTTTAAATTATTCCACCACCTCAAAATCTCAAGAAACGCCTCTTTAAAACACCATTAAAATCTAATGGCGGCTCTCCCACTGAAACCAAATGCCCAGTATAATTTTTTATGCAAACACTTTCAAACGAAATGATTTAACAATTTTTCCCTGTATTTGGATTTTTAGCTTGGGTTGGCGTTTTATAATAGTATATATATTACTGATTACTGGTGTAGGAGTTAAATCTCCAAGCTTCATAGCCATCCCTATATTTCTCTGCGTGGTTTCCTGTTTTAAAAGAGCAAAGTGAGTAGGTTGACACGAGGCGTGTATGCATATTGGTGACATCCCTGAACATAGGTAAACTTGTGGTGAAAGCGTCAGAACAGAATATATTTTAGAAAACTCTCAATTTTATGAATATATATATATATATTTTCCAATGAAATTTCGAAATGTTGAATTTCAAAATAATCTTCAGGTTAAAAAAAATTCCCTATTAACTTAAATGCTGCTTTAATTCAACAATGGTGAAAGTTTTCTAAGTCTCCTCACCACTTTGTACGAATTCAAATCAAGACCTTATTAAGTTTGTTAAAAGACTGAGACGTGGAAATACCGATAATGTTAGAAAGTACAATTGGAACACTTAATAAAACCTGTATAAATAAGAATTTTTCAATACACTGTCTTGCAAAAGCAAGCTGGACTTCCCAGTGAAAGCATCTTTCTAACGATAAGTCTCCAATCAAAGTTTGTAACCCTAACAATTTTTTTAAAGCGTCACAACTTCATAAAAATGGAGAAAACACTTTCAATTCTGATTTTACTTTTACTGGGCACAACATCACAAGGTAACCTTATTAAACATCTCATTTCTGATAGTGAAATATAAATACAAATTACATTTTTGTGCACAATATAATTAGTGTTTTCTGATTAAAATTTTTCAGGCTGTGAAATCCAGATGAATTGTACACACTGTACAAGAAACGCATGCTACTTTGTTGAGAAAGCCACCTTCAACTTCTGTCTGGAGGATACGTCAGGCTTAAGGCAGCCAGTTACCATCGTCACCAGCCCAGATGAGTGCCCGTTCATAACCTCAACCACCACCAACGCCACGAACTCATCATCCTCTCCCACGACACCTTTGGCGACATCAAAACACCCACCATCGGTAGACAACTCATGCGCCTTCATATTGATCACCAGGGTAAAAAACGGCATCTTCATCCTCATCCTGGTCATCTTCACGGTAACAGCTATTTACTTTTTCAAAACTGATATTCCTGTGAGAGGCCATGGCTTTCATCAAATTGTCCCTGCTTAGGCAGATACTGCATTTTAAATCCATTTTAGATAGATGGGTTGTCATATAAGCTAACATGAGCTACTTGTATGTGAAACTGCACTACTTTACTAAAATAATTTCTGCTAAAAAATAATAGTGGGTTACACAACTTTATTTTTCTGTGTCCCTAATCATTCTTGAGTACTTGGAGAAAGCACTTTATTACTAATTTGTAATCTTTGTCATTTTCAACTACTTCAACTTTGAAGTCCATCATATAACATAGCATTTGTAGCTTTACCACTTTCGTTACTCGAAGGAATTTATATAATGTATATAAAAGCGTTGAAGTAAAAAAAATGTAATTAAATTCATACTCAAAGATGACTTGTGTGTGTGTGAAATCTAGTGGAAGTGTTGCATAGTCACATTACGTTTTCAACTTAGCATAAAGTATCATTATGTTGATGCAATTATTCGTCACTGAATAAATGATTTGTAGTCACTGAGCCATTCTTAGTAGCGTACCTGAGTAAAGGGCAAGCTTATTCATAAGTTACTCAGAGTCAAGTAATTTTATGCACTACACACAAATTCTTTCGATTTTTTAAGTAAAATCTGTCGTTAGTAAAAAAGTATATTTGAGTGTTATTCGGCGTTCTATAGCCTTTGCAGTATCCTTGTGAGCAATCACTAGACTTGCGTATTTTCTCAGGCGCAATGCTTAAAAATGTTAAGGACCTAAATATTGAATACACAGTGTCGAGTAATAGTATGCCTCTGTACAATAATATTTTGGATGTATAAAAGTAGTGGTCAACACTTAAAGGTAATTTGAGTCTATTTACGTAACAAAATAAAAACGTTCTTTGCTTTTAATTTAACAACCTTGTCATGCAATCATCTATAATTCAAGCAGATTTTCTTTGTAGGGAAAATTCATCTTTGATGCGTTTATTATGCAAACAATATCACTTTATAGAATAAGATATTTCATTACTTTTTGACGTATTTATGCAAACCAATTCCATAGTTTATGAGTTTGAGTTTTTTTTTGAGAGTTATGCTTTTAGTTGAGTTTATATAGTTTCACTTGAAGTACTTTCTCCATAAACTTATGTCAATACACAAAATATATTCCAAGAATCCCATCTTCATAACTACGATGTTTCTTAATTAGATTTCCCAGATTTGTTTTTCGAAGCAGTTTGAATACTTTACCGAACAGTGATAAAGCTTAATATATGAGCGATAAACCATAGTAAAAAAAACACATTGAGATACATGTACTTAATTGTTTTTACAAATAATTAATACAATCTGTTCAATCGCTAAACAAAATAATATGCAATTAGTTTCACTTCAAACTTGTTTATGAACAGTATTCTAAGAATCGGTCACAGTATACTGTTACATAAATGCATTTACTATAAATAGAAAAATAACAGCGAGCAGCAGCCAAAATTATGCAATTGTACAAGAGGAACAATTCATTCGTAATTTATTAACTTGTAACGTTACATCAATATACATTCAGCTTAAATCTATTTTCAGGTACGACAATTCACAAATTCAATCGAATTAAATTTTACAATCTTATTTACAAATTTTCTATAATTTTTTCCTTTGGCTGTTATATTTTATAACAATATCCTTACAAGGGCAAATATATATATGATAAACTTCGAATTAAAATCAAACCATATAACCATACGTTGCAAATTAAATAGAAATACCTCGAATTTGTGCACTAGATATCTCAATCTTAAAATGAGTAAAAGTATATTTAACAAAATAAATGTAATTAAACTCCTTGAACATCGGCGTGGCAATTGTGTTCCAAGAAGTTGCGGCCCTGTAGCTTCACAACAAAATAAATACGTACATTAATTACATTACATAACCTTACATACCAACCTTACGTTTAATTAATTCAAAGTATTTTTAGAGATTATCGTGGCCAGTGTCTGGTTTCAATTTTTCACTGTATAATTAAATGCTTCACTGTGCCCTTTATACATATTAAAAAATATGGACAAAAATCCGGTTGAGTATTCAAAAAATAAAAAAAGTTGTTAAAAATTCTAAAAAAAATCTGGCTAAATTATAATTTTCTTAAACATTTAGTAAAAATTTCTATGGAATATTATCACTAACACAATTATTTCGCACTTATTTTTTGATCCGCAAGAATTCAATATGCCTCATTCGACAACTCTCAGTCGATCATCAATACATTTCAATACTATCACTTTGCCCCCTATAATTACTCATTAATATGTGAATTCCCCACGCCAAAATTATCAAAAAGAAAAACAAATTGGCAAATAAAAACACAAAGTTTATACGTAACATGTCATGGGTCCAGAATTTCGAATGGGCTGTCCATTCTCTCTTGTTCACTGAATAGAACCGGTCCTTGTCACAACAAGTTAGCAAGTGTCTCAAGTTGTCAAATGTACATCGAATTCCCTTTCCTAAACAAATTTAAAAAAAACATCCATTCCACATTGTTAATTTTAAGTTCCAGTTTAAAAAATTATCGTTCAAATATTTACGTACCATCAGCAGTAGTCACTATTTCATTCATCACAGCCATAAAAAACTGACTCTGATTGATAAAACGTGGAGAACTCTTTCCCCCAATTTCTGTTTTCCATGCATCACTTGAGAAATATACACGAATGGTATTCTTACAGGTCAATCCTTTACTCGTCGAATGATTACTCGCTAAACTGGTAGTTTTACCAAAGGCACACATGATAAGCCAGAGTAGTCCACTTAGCAAAATAAGCTGACACACAAATCCCATATTTAAAATTGTATCCGAGAATGATTTTAAAGTATACACCTTTCTAACAGAATAGCAAAAGATGACTGAAAGATTCCGCGATGTAACCTTCAGCTCGATTCAGTTTCCAGTTTCTAGAAGGTTCATGAGGTAGCACTCAGATTGTTCGTTAGTAACTACCTGAAGCAAAGCTTAGATATTTTGTTGTCGTTACATCAATTATTTTAGCTATAATTGTTTTTGTTGTAATATTGGCCAATATAGTTTATCACGCATACATACATACACACGTTACAGTATTTCAGTACAATGTGTTTCAAATTAAAGAAGAAAGTAACAGGTGCAAATTTGGGTTCAACTTTAGGGAACATATGCATGCGTCATATAACCAGTACCAACACAATCTACTCATTAAGCCCATATCATTTACGCTTGTTAACTTGAAACTTTTTTTATGTGCTGAGCTGCTTTGTTGGCATATGTGAGTTCATTCGATTCATTAGTTTATTGGCGTTTACCGTTAAATACTGGTATGGTTAACGAATTCCTAATAAGTAAAATACTATATATGTATTCAAACTATTAATTAGTAACTTTCACTGTGAGTAAAAGTTCAAAAAACAAGTTTGTTTTAACAAAAGCCAAATTTGCTATTATTTCGAAACGAACAAGCTGTGCTTGAGCTGTGACAAGGATTTAAGAGGAATTCTTGTGTGTTCTCTATGATCTTTGATCTTTTCCAAATGATTTAATAAAAAAGTTAGCATTCGATATAATAAAAATATGCCAAGAATTTTGTTGTGGGTGGAGTTGCCTTACGGCATTTGAGTAGTTTCACGTGCGTATTCATTTGTCACTTAATACTGGAATGTTGTACTTGACCTTGAACGTTGAATATAATGGGTTGTCATATTTTACCTTAAGGTATAAGCTTTTATCATTTGACATTCTTGAAGATGTGAATAGAATGATGTTTATTTTGCTACGCTCAGGTGGCGGTCATTAACGAAGAAATATCATTAAAATTGTAATTACAACTAACTTTTTATCATACAATTTTTTGTAGGATAAAAAACTTATATATCTTTACGTTTTATTAAATTTTCCGTTTCTATTTTTCGATAAACTGAACTGCAATATGACCAATAAATCAGATTGATTTTTTAAAAGTTTGAAAATGAACCTGAAATGGATTATGGACTATTTTTGCGGGGTTTCGGTTCAATTTTTTATACGAAAGCCATATCAATATTCTATGTGGAACTGTTGATTATGATCATCAAAGACCAACTAAATACGATCATATTACCAGTAATATAAACTTTCATTCAAATCAAATAGGGGTTTAGGGCTACCGAATTCTAGATTTGATGAAAGTGTTTGATACATTTTCCATTCGACAGGTTTCTTAGTTATCTCATTTTTTACATCATTTTCTTTCTTTGCCGGGCAATTCTAAACTTTTGGTCGAAATACTATAATAAATTTTAGACCAGAAGCTTGAGTGATTGGCTGTTTTCTTAGTGAGTCGTTTATCTACAAATTAAAAACACAAGGATCTTGTAGTTATTTTTCCACTGGTTGCATTGATAAATCCTTTTTACGTTTTAGTTTTAATTTGCAAAACTTTAATGTAATTATCCTGTATAATATTAAGGTTGCAACTATGAGTAAAAAATAAATCATTCAACAACAAAAATCTTTCATTGTACAAGAGGTAAAATTCCCCAGTAATTTAATATACTTGTAACGTTACATCAAAATGGTGACTAATCTTAAACATTTTACTTTTAGGTACATAGTAGCAATACATTTCATATTTAATTGGTTATATCTCAATAGGAATTCAGTTTGAATCTATTTTCAGGTACGAATCCTTACATGTTCTATCGAACTCAGTTTTAGGATAATATTTAGAATTTTCCAATTTTTTATATTTAATAACAATACACGAGCAAGGGTAAATGTAAACACGATCTTTGAACAAAATCATGCGTTGCAAGTTAACCAAGAACACATCCAATTTGTGTTAAAAACTGACATTTGAAATGAGTAACGGTAAAATAAACCATATAATTATAATCAAACATTATGCTCCAAGAAAGTGTAGCCCTACAGCTTTTCATCAAATAAATTGGTACATTAGTTAAATTATATTTTGTGGTGAAGCAGCATACATATTTAAAGGTTTAATTAGTCCAAAGTATCTTTAGACTTCGCTTCGGTATAATTAATACTACCCGGTGCCCTTTATAATTTTCGCAATTTTGTATGTTTGGTAATATTAAAATGTAACTACTTTACAAAAATGTTGCAAAACGTTTCCTCTTAATCTAAATTTTTTGATACAGTTGATGCAATATTTCATTATAAATCATTCGGAACGTCACCTTTTGCAAAGTTGTGGCTATGCGCAATATTGTATAATAGAACGCACGTAATATTTGCATAAGTGCTAATTAATACTGCTTTCGTAATAATTACGTCAATTGTATATTATACAAAACGCGATGTTATAACATGCATAATGCAAATGCTGCAATATACTATAAATCATGGGAGTTTTTTTAAACCAAACATGCAAATAGGATCATGTTACAGCCATTTTCTACTTGGAAAAAGCTCTTGATTTGCTTTCACTGATGGACTTTTTATAAATTACATAAAACCAAATCTGGATTTTACTCTCTTGTGTAACAAAGTATCGTATCGTATTGTGCAACATTTCAGCTTACATACTAACTAAAAGGGTTTAAATAACCACAAAGCTTTTCAGAAATTCAACTAAAAATTATCAAGTTTATTCTTTCAGTATTAGTTCTTTTAACTTAATGGTTATTACTAAAAACGGCGAATGATCCGAAAACGAATGAAGCTAATTTTGTCCAGATATAGTAAAAATGAATGGTTTTGATTCCATCAAATGTTATCACTATTTTTACCTAGCACTATTTATTTAAATATTTTGAATTTAATTTTTGGCCCACACAAACACCCGGCCGGAGATACCCTTCTCAACCCATTAGCATTACATTTAAATGCTCTCAGTATCGTCGCTATTATTACTCGCTAGTATTCGAACTCCCCAAACTAAGATTAGCAGAAAGAGGAAAAGATTAGCAAACGAAAACACAACGTTTATACGTAACATGTCACGTGTCCAAAACTTTGAGTTGGCTGTCCATTCCTTCTTTTCCACTGAATGGAACCGGTCAAAGTTGTCCTTGGCACAACAATTCAGTAAGTACCTCAATTTGTCAAATGTACACTGTATTCCATTTCCTAAACAAAGAATACAAAATAACAAAATACTACACAAATTTTCCCACCTTGTTCGTCGTAAATACACCAAAGCATACTTTAAATATTTACGTACCATCAGCAGTAGTCACTATTTCACCCATCACAGCCACCAAAAACTGGCTCTGATTGGTATACCGTGGAAAGCTCTTCCTATCAACTTCTCTTGTCCATCCATCACTTGAGAAGTATACACGAATGGTATTCTTACAGGTTAACCCTTTACTGGTCCAATGATTACTCGTCGAACTGGTAGTTTTACCAAAAGTCGACATGATAAACCAGAGTAGTCCACCGAAGAAAATAAGCTGACACACAAGTCCCATATTTTATAAATCGTATTGGCTACGTGATGTGAAACAACACACCTGTTCAACAGAGAAGCAAAAAGCAGACTGAAGCTTGTGCAGAGTTCCTAAGTAAATATAACATTCACTTTTTCAGTGGCTTCTCTGTGGAAAGTTCACAGGGTAGAAATCTTATGTATTGGGCTATTTATGCTGCTGTTACACTAATTAATTTAGCCAATTGTTTTCCTTGTAATATTGGTTCATTGGGTTAGTTACACCTAAATACACTTTATAACAATGCAATATTTTTCACATTGGTGAGGAAACTGTACTTTGGCAACATCTCATCTAGACAAATTCTTTGAATTAATACAACAAGCTATTGTGATGTTGTATGTTCTTTGTCATCTTTGATCTTTTTCCAAATGGTTCATTAAAAATAACTAGCATTCGATACAGGATGAAAATATTGGCACGAGTTAAGTTTCTGTTGAAGTTGCGTAACAGCATTAGTATTTTCATGTGCGTATTAATTAAGTCACTTTATTCTAGAATGTTCTCGTTGACTTAGAACATAATGGATTCCATATTTTAATTTCGGGTTTACATTGAAAATTTGTATTGGGGTTACTTCATAAAATTATAAGTTCAATTCCTGTGATATTTGTAAAAGACCATCGCATATAAGTCCCTTTCCAGATTCGGACGAAAACTAATTAATATTATCCCACCAGTAAGACAGCTGCGCTATTCATCACAACAGAATACTTCCGAGGAATATTTTGGGTTTGTAGCTACAACACGTCAGGTGTTATTATGAGAAGTTGCTCGAAATGTGGTTTTATTGACTCTTTGAGCCTTACAAGTCTAAAACATGCAATTTTTATAATTTTGTTTTACAACCGAACTCAATTTTGGGATTAGTATTGACAAATATTTTGATTTTTATATTTTACTAGAACATTCTAGCAAGGGATAAAGATATATGTGCTAAGATTTGAGTTAAAATTGAACCAAATGTGTAAAAGTATATTCAACCATATAATTATTTTCAAACTGGTTAAACATCGGCGTCGTTGAAAAATTGCGTTCCAAGAAATTACTGCCCCATAGCATCCCAAGAAATAAATGAGTACAATGGTTATATCATCTTGTGTGGCGAACCAGAATACATACTTTAAGGTTTATAACTAATTGAAAGTATTTTTAGACATCAACGCATCGTAGCTCGTTCACAGTTATTTTAAAGAGAACTCATTTAATATCAGAATAGCAAGCCTGATCATGTTCTAATCCACTAAACCATGTTACATAACTTTATGTCCTAGAAAAAGCTACTGATGTTTATATGTGTATACATTACAAAAAAAAACCTGGAATACACTCTGTTGCGTAACAAAGCATCGTATCCACTGCTCAGTCGACTGTAATACTTTAGCTTTAGTTCTGAGTAAAATGGCTTCAACAACCACAATAATATTTCGTAATGATATGAAAATTATTAGTTTTACGCTTTCAGCATTAGTTCTTATGACTGAACGACTAATACTAAAATCAGGTGGGTGTTCCGAAAATTTAAAAAAATAACTAACTAAACTATAGTTTTCTCTAAAAAAATCTTTTCTAAAAATTTAGCATTAAAATCTTATTTTCAATCAATACATTTCAAAGCTCTCACTCTGCTCCATATTACTACTCGCTATTATGTGAACTCCCCAAGCTAAGATTATCAGAAAGAAAATGAAATTAGTAAACAAAAACAAAAAGTTTATACGTAACAAGTCATGTGTCCAGAACTTTGAATCCACTGTCAATTCTTTCCTTTCCACCGAATAAAACTGTTCAAATTTTTTCTCGTCGCAACAAGTGAGTGTGTACCTCAATTTGTCAAATGTACATTGTATCCCAATTCCTAAAAATAAGTCGAACCAAATGCGAAAATTTACTACATCCATATTAACTACAGTGTACTTAAAAGTTTAAATTGCTTACGTACCATCAGCAGTAGTCACTATTTCACCCATCACAGCCACCAAAAACTGGCTTTGATTGATATAGCGCGGGTAGCTCTTCCCATCAACTTCTGTTGTCCATCCATCAGTTGATAAGTATACACGAATGGTATTCTTACAAGTCAATCCATTACTCGTCCAATGATTACTCGCCAAACTGGTACTTTTACCAAAAGTCAACATGACAAACCAGAGTAGTCCACCCAAGAAAATTAGCTGGCAAACAAATCCCATATTTTATAAATCGTTTTGGCTGAGTGATTTGAAACAACAGAACTGTCTAACAGAGAAGCAAAAAGTAGACTGAAGCTTATATAGAGATGCCATATAAATATATCCTTCCGTTTAGTTTACAGTTTTCTAGTCTGTGAAAAGTTGATCAGATTTTGGCATTTTTTATGCTTTCTTTTATGGTTGATGGTAAACAAATAATTCGAACGAATTGTTTTGAGAGTAATATCAAATGTATTTTTGTATATATATTCGCACTCATTCCATTGTTAATATTTATCGTTGAGTAGGCGGGTTCCTTTTTTTGAGACAGGCTTTTGGTTGAGCTTGGTCAGATTCACTTGAACTACAATTTTGTTTTCCAAGGAATTTTCTCGGAATTATATCTTTACAACTATCATGTTTCCTGTTTTTAATTAGATTTTCTTGCTATTGTTGTCCC